>WYDI02031779.1:33917-84043 GCA_009867235.2 Psittacus erithacus | reverse complement strand
ATCCTCATGGCCCTCCTCTGGACTTGTTCCAACAGTTCCATGTCCTTTCTATGTTGAGGACACCAGAACTGCACACAGTACTCCAAGTGAGTTTATCTTTCAAAAGAGGTTTCCAAACTTACTTTTATACTCTATTTTTTTTTTTAGATCAATTTAGAAGTGTAGTTTCAGGACACAGTCCTTTGTCAAACAGGTGAACTGCAGTGATCATATGGTGTTCAACATCAGGAGAATGTCAAACATACACATTAGTGTGGCATAAAACTGATTTATGGTGCTTGAAAGCAGTATTCTAGCTCCTGAGCAAAATAACAATGAAGGAATCATGAATTCAGTATCCTGTCTTCCAAAGAAGGGACATTTTTGTTGTTGCTACCTTCATACTTTCAATAAAAACAAAAGTCTGTTACAAAAAGCACCTTTTTAAAAAAAAAAAAACAAACACAAAAAATAACTTTTACATCAGTCCTCTAGGCATATGCAGCAGCAGAGGATGCAGTTTGAATAAATGAAGCAAGATGTTCTTTCACATGTTTTGGTTTGGTTTTGTGGTTTGGGATGTTTTTTTTCCTCTCAGACTTCAAAGTTTTTAAAGCATAACAACAAAACAATACAGAAAATACGATACCTTAAGTACACGCAATTCACATCGGTTGCATCAATTCAGCCAGCTTTTACTTAGGTCTAAGGAGGAACCTTACATTTCTACCAAAGACCATAATATACAGACCCAGGTTTGTTTTGAGTAATATTCACTATAAAATGGACTTCTTTTAGATTTGCTGTGCTTTCAAGCAAGCAGAGTGAAAAAGAAATGGAGCTAGCAATGAGAGGTGAAAGGGACTCAAAAATAAGAGTTCTAGCTGCTGACATATGATTATGTAGTTTTTATTTTCTTCCTTTTGACTTATTTTGTATGTTTTCTGGAACTCTAATGTAACATATTGATGCTGGCTCTGTTTTCCTTGAACTTACAGAGTTCAGTCCACAGACAGAACACTGAAAAAAGCAATTTAGGTTCTTCCTCCTGCAGAATTCTTAAAATGAATGCTGAGAAATCTCACAGGAGAAAGCTTGAACAGAAAAGATACTGAACAGCAGACTTCACCTGTTCAAAAACTTGCTACTCTCTACAACATTAGTGAATTAATGTCTCTATCTACCCCAAAACTGTGTTTTCCCCTTTTCTGAACCTGCCACACACAGTTTACTGCTTTTTTGACACTAAAATAACACAACTGCATAAGGCATACATAAATTTCAGATATGCAGGGCTGTTCATACATAAATTTAATGTTTATAACAACTGGAAAGCTTCTTTCTCCTTTGTTTCTTTCAAGATTTCCAAGTCATTGTTTTCCTAAAACAATTCACATGTCTAAAGGACAGCTAACATTCACCGGAGTTCTTGTTTTGGTGGAATTTTTTTTAGCTTAAGTCTACTGATATGTACTGCTGTACAAAAGCTTTCAGTAGCCTATTATCTCTAGGCAAAAATGTGACAGCAGAAATTTGTAGCTGGGATCTTTTACATGAAGCCACCAAAGTGATCCTTCGTTTGAGAGACAAATAATTATCTCTTAGCAACTAGATAGCATTCACTTTCCACAGGTAATTTTAAGGAAATTGTCCTTGAATATCTATTCCTGCTTGGGGAAAACAAAAGGCAAAGTGGAGACTGAACAAGTTCTTTTCAGTAAAATAGAAGAAAGGCACAGGGAAGTCTCAGTGACTGAGTCTAATTTCTTTTGTCATTTTCAGCTTTTGTTTTTCTGGCTAATACCTTGTGACTAATGTATCTGAACAAGTTTTAATGATAATTGAAGATTAGTTTAAATTAATTTCCTCTTTGATCTGAAGCTATATTAAACCCCCAGATGTGATTTGTATATGTTTTACAATGCAAGTCAAATCCTACGTTCAGAAAAATAAGTCACCTCTATGCTGAAGTACAGCATTTTCTTCAGATCCTGGGCTGTACCATAGTTGTTTCTCAGTTGCCAGACAGCACAGATCCATAGCAGTGGTAAGAGGATTAAAATAGCCTAATATAGAACAGACATTTTTAACATGCAGAAGATTGCTCAGCAGCATCTGTAGTGGAAAAGTAGAAAGGGGATATACTCAAAGGGGGAAAAACTGTTTTAATACTGAATTTGGGCTACACTACTAGCTATAGTACATAAGACTGAGTGAAAGGACTTTAACAAAATGCATGAAGAGGAGCAATACACTGGAACCCCCAATACCTAAGGGCATCACCCAGCTATGAGGGCAACAAAACACTTCAGCTAGGCTACCATATCAAGTGTTATGGATAAAAACAGCTGAGTCGTTCCTTGCATCACATTAAGAAATAAGCTGAAAGAGACAACTGTAAGGCACAAAACATAGCAGCAAGGAAATGAAAAGTGTCCTAAAACCTCAGTCTCAGTTCAGCATACAGCAGAAAACACCCCTCTTCTACCAGGTGAGCAGCTGCTGCACACTTCCCTGTGATTCAAAAGCACAACTATTAACTAAATGCAATTTAGTAAAGGCATCCACTGAGGCTCCCACCAGTTTGTACATGCTGAGACACTCAAACTGTGTCCCATTAGATGGCTTTTAAGCTGGTTTTGCCACGTGTGTGGAGTTACAGTCGCTGTAACCCTATACTGGACAGTACTGACAGCATATGGAAGGTCAGTAGTAGATTTTCAGCAGGAGTGGCAGTGGGGCTAGTATCCTTAAGCAGTAAACTCATAATAGTAAGACATTCAAGAAATTCATAAGAGGGAAAGAATGCCAAATAATTGATATATGTTTATGTGTCATTATTTGGTACCCTCAGGTTTGATCCAAAACTACTGACATCCACAAAAAAGATTTGCTGAATAAATATGTATTTTAGCTGGCACTTTCTATCAACCACTGCTGCAGAAATGTTTTTTGGCCTGAAAGATTCACTCAAATGACAGCATGTAATTAAATGTGCAGACATCAAGATAAGCTGATCCTCATCCTCTCTTTCACCTTCACGTCACTCGAATGTGCAAAACTATCCCACAAAAAAGAAATAAAAGAAAAATTACTTGCTATTTATTGAAAAGTTGATGTTATTTATAAAAAAGAAAAGTTCTGTTTATGTCGCTTAACTCCATATAGATGAAGTGCCTATAGATGATTTGATTCAAGACTTAATGGGCAATTACTGGTTTGAGATGGAGTAATATCTACAGTGCATGGCAGAGGTTGCTAATGAGTTACCTCCATGAAGAAAGGACTCATGAACCAGATGTTCAGGAAACAGTACTATAAGTAGTCTTATTACAGCTGACTTCTTTACAAACACCTTACTGCTTGCATTAAGAGTTATGGGATTTCATTTCTGGTTTACAACTTAGAGAAAAAAAAACTTTTCCTTGTTTCCCTTGCTAATTATTTTGTGATGACATAAACTGTATCAATCAGAGGAAAGCCAGTAGTACAGGAACATTTAATGATGCCCACAACTTCTGAGTGCACATGGTCCTGTAATTCAGTTGTGTGGCACAAAAAACACTTATTAATAAGACCAAAAAAAAAACCAAAACAAACAAACACTGAAGAATCCAAAGTACCTGTTGCAGTGCTACTGGGAATACAAAGAAGGGTTTGCATCTGCTATCAGTCAACATCTGTTGTAAAAGATGTCTCATCTGAAAGAATACCTTCCCCTATCCTTTTACTATGTAACTTGCACAAAGCAGAAGTGTCCCTTAGTGGAGAAAAAACACAGAGGAAACAAGTTTGAAAACATTTTCTTCAAATATTTCTGAATAACAGGTTTTGGTTTATTCATATTCATAAATTATGAACTATTAAATGAGTGTGAATGTTATGGCAAACATCTATGTTTCAGATATTTCCTTCCATTGTAAAAGGATTTAAAACTCCTGACCAACTGACCTCTCTGCATATAGGAGAGATCATAGGAAGAGGTGATATAAAGAGGACTGGGGGACAGAAGACTTCCTTGTAGATGATCCAGAGCAGCAGCTAGAGGTGAAACCAATTACTGTCCCATATCAAGCATCTAATTTTGTAGTAATTAAAGGGAAGACATTATTATTGTGTACCTCATTTACAGAAGTATTTCTTTACATTGTCCTTACAAGACTACTACATAATGACAATAAGTATTACAAGGAAAAGAAACCAAAATAAGGATAGAGAAATAAAGTTTAAAGAAAAAAGGTTTTAAAATGTAAATCAGCTTTGAAAGTATGAAAGTTAAATGGCTTTGAATGAAATTGTAAAGGCAAATTACAAACTAAGTTATGTTTTCTTTCTGAATGGAGACATTAGAAGGAGCATAAGGAAAAAAAAGCAGAAAAGCAGCCCAATAAGTAGCTGCATTTACAAGTATGTGCTTGAACACATGCAGGTTATCAGAGAAGATCAATAATGAGCATGGACTGAGCATTAGTGTTAGATGATATATGGATTTTTAGTTCTTTGTTTAGGGTTGGCATTTTGTGTTTTCTGAACTGAATTTTTAATGTCAAAGTACTGATAAAAATACATAAATCACCCATGTGAAAGAAGCACAGTACTATCAACCTCAGCTGTCATTGCTAAGACAACTGTCAGCTTTGTGAGATTCTCCTTTACTCCTTTCTCCATCCCTAAAAAAGCAGAAACCTTAGAATTAATTATGCAAGTTATGACATAAGTTAATTATATCAATTAACATGAGGATACATTTGACCATGAAGTCACTGTAGCCTCCAGTCTCTGACAGAAACAACCATCTGTTCCCGTAACCTGCTGTAAATTACATCCTTAGAAAAAACAGCAGGTTAGCATCTTCATCATAAATACCCCCCTCTTTTTTAATCACAAGTAGTACATTTCCGTGCAGATGTACATATGTATAGACATATATAGATACATAAATATGTATCTATATACACATTTACATATATACACGCATCCATATTTATGTATCCTGACCAAGGAAAAAGTGTCCTTTAATTTGTAGAGAGTTCCAAATTTTTGCTTGGTTTTAACTATTCCTTTCAACTTACTAGTTTTAGTTATGCTGCAGTTATGCTTATATGATGACATTCAAGAATTACCTGTCCTATGAATCAATAACAGCAATGTTTTGTACATGCACTCAGAGGATCAATGCAAGCTCACTAGCATGCTCCAGCTGAGAATCTAGCTCCTTATGTCTACAACAGTCAATGAAATCAGGCAAACCCTTTTTTGGCAGATGTAATAGAACACTCTCCTATATGGGTTTTGAGGGGCTAAATGCTGGTTTTAGTGCACTCAGATGTTTACTTCCAAATAAGAAATTAGATTCTACATAAAGAGCCATATTCTAAGCTATAGTGTCTAAATATATTCTCTATTCTCTATCTGTTCCTAGAAGAAAAAATATAGTGATGCTTCAAAGATTATATTAATAGATCCATTATCTTATGATTTTTAACAAAACTACACTTTTGAGAGCCTTTCAAGTACTTTTCAGAGTCTGCTAATACAGATTTTTTCTTGGTAACACTTCCAATCTCAATTGCTTGTATCAAACAGCAGTCCACAGCTTGGGTACGTAGATAAACCACCAAATGGTGACAGCACAAAACTGCTGCCTGTGAGTTGGGCATACTCAGTTGTTTTAGCTCAGTTTGGAGTTCCAGGAACCTGGGACAATTAACTGACCTTTTTTATGACTCTGTATGATGCTCTACCACCAGTTAAGGGATTCTTTCTGATTAGACCCTCGGGCATCATATCAATTGTTAATAACTTCCCAGATTTCATAGTACCATTGTACAATTATGGTATGTAACAGGCATAAGCACAAGCAATTTCCATGTGGCTGATGGGAAAATTAAATTCTTCCTTTCTCATTCTGACAGCAGGTTGCATTAGAGATTTAGTACTAGATGCCAGGTAGGTGTTTTGACCTGCAAGCAATCCCACACGTGGAGGTATTTTGTTAAAACAAAAATTACTCTGTGTCCTGGGTTCAGCAGTAGCAGTCATTTTTCTCCTTAGTAGCTGGTGCAGTGCTGTGGTTTTGATTTTTGGTCTGGGAACAGCGCTGATAACACTGATGTTTCTAGCTACTGCTTAATAATGTTTAGTCTGACCAAGGACTTTCTGAGCCTCATGCTCTCCCAGGGAGGAGGGGAAGCTGGGAGGAAGCAGAGACAGGACACCTGACCCAAAATAGCCAAAGAGGTATTCCATACCACAGCACGTCATGCCCAGGATGTAACTGGCAGTTACCTGGAAGGGCTAGATCTCTGCTGGGGTGGGGCTGGGTATCTGTCGGTGGTGAGCAGTTGTATTCTCTTCTCTTGTTATTTCCCTTATCATTTTTATCATTGGTGGTAGCAGCAGTGATTTGTGTTATACCTTAGTTACTGGACTGTTCTTATCTCAACCTGTGGGAGTTGTATTATTTCGATTCTCCTCCCCGTCACTCCAGGAGCTGAGGGAGGAAGTGGGGGGAGTGAGAGAGTGGGCTGTGTGGCAGGGCTTAAACCACGACACTCTGCAACACTCACTTCATGCTTGACAAGCATGCTGTGATTGATTGTTCACCGCACAAGCAAGAACTCCATTGGCTCAATACAACTTTACTAGAGTCTCACAGCAACCATCTTCAACAACAGCATTCTGTATCTTGCCATACTTTGCTAGTTGCACAAGATGATTTCTCTGAGAAGAAAGTCAGGTGAAATTACTGGGCAAATTGCATCATAGCAGGTTAAAGCCAGGAATACAGTTAAGTAACCAAAGCCACTGGAACAAAAGAGATCTGGCTTTGTTATAACCTTCATATTTATACCACTGCATAAAGCAGGTCTGGAGTAGACAGCAATGTAACAGCAGAATTCCCCTCTCTATGCAATGTGTAGTACTATGTACAACTGAAGGCAGAGTTATGGTTATATGGACAGCTACAACTAGCTTTCCCTCACCGTAGGTCACTTGAGTCTAAGACAGCAATATTACTTTAAAATACTTGGTTTATATCATGTACGTATTGTGTAGTGTATGCATGTGTGTGATATATATATATATTAAAGCTTATACTTTGATACAAAATATGAAAGCATTCTGGGCTCAGTCTTTCCTTGTTCAGTCTGATATGAATGTTTTTCATTATTAGATCATTTGTAGTCTTTGGGATTTTTGCCTATTTAATAGAAAAAAAAATTACTAGTGAAACAAATTTTGGAGTAGTTTGGTAGTATTTTTGAAGTACTTTCTGAGAAGTTTTTTCCTGAAGTGTATGGTTTATTTGCTCAAGTGGGCAGTGAAACTAGTAGCTGTAGGATAAAGTTGTTTAGCCCCTTTGTCAAAAAGATCCCGTTCTAATGACTAAAAAGAGGCTACTGTTATAAGGTACCCTCATTCATAAAATAAGTAAAAAAGGTGTGCCTTTTTTCCATTAAAACATAAACTAATACTGCATAGTAGTTATGTTTGAGGCTTGCAGTGAGATAGCTGGGTTTTAAACAAGACTGTAAGATTAAGCATACAATAGTATTAATAGAACAGCAAATGAATAGCTACAAATCAACTATATAAACCACCCTCCACCCTCCAATGAAGACAAAATTAACTACAGCAAGAAGAAGCCTTCAGAAGGGAGCCTTGATTATCCAAGCACACACTGGCCATCTGATCTTAGATACTGGTAATAAATAGGGTAATTATTTGGATAATTATAGTATTTGTTGCCCAGCACTCCCATATGTTCCATTAAACAAACCTTTGGCATTATTATCTGGCTGTAGGCAGATATGCTAAAACTGAAATGGAGATACTCAAACTCCTAAAATGGGTGGAAAAGCTGAATGAGTATTAATGGCAACATGTGATCCCAAATATCAGCTAAACCAGGCAAGCCCTTGATGGCTTAGCCTTGGAAAGACACAAAGTGATTTCAAACTAATGTAGGAAATCAGGAAAATGGCAAATTCAGCAACAGACCTAAGTTGTTTTTTTTTAAATCAGATGATATGTAATTATGAAATAAAACAAGGTTCCTTGTTATAAAGCCTTCCATAAGAAGTGAAGAGTCAAGAACATTTAAAGTCATGCCTGTTGTCTCAGATATTTAGTTAAGAATCTTATATTAATCCACTCTGTTCAAGACACTATTTCTACAATAAACTAAGCTAGCTGCAATTCTATTAAAAAAAAATTAAAAATCCAGAGGTGATTAAACAAATCAGTAGCCTAGATAAATATTTTGATACAATTGCCAATAAATCTAATGCATGTGTACGAGTACTCTTTTACAGATAATCAGAAAGCATCCTGCAAATGAACTAGGATTTATTTTAGAGTGCAAACTTTAATGAAATGAAATGCATAGTTTACTTTTGCTGAATGGATTGACAATTTTTATAAAGGTAAAGGAAATACACCACATACTTTATGTTGGTTAGATACAGATAGGAACTATATATGCAATAATTATAATAGACCAATTTAAAAAAATACACATTGAAGACACAATCATCACTTTCACATGCTTACACAGTTTGTTGTGGAAACCCAAAGTATTTTTGACATCTTTATCTCATGATGCTCAAATTGCTTTTTCATCACATGTGGTACAGCTGCAAATTCAGAGGAGCCTGTCACTGTATCAGCCATGATGGACTCCAGCCGTACACTCAGGTGCCAAATTGGTAGTCAGACATTCCCTACAGGCTGGATGTGACAATTACTACTTGATCTAAAAGATCTTTAATTGTCATGTCACAGCACATTGATCATGCAAAACTTGGTAGAGTGCTCTAACTTATCATTTTATTTGGCATAAAGCACTGCTGTTATAGTTTGCTACTGTTCAAATGTGGGTATCAGGTGTCATTTTTATTTTTTCCCAAACAGCTCATGATTGTGGGCACCAAAGCTAACATGATGCCCTGCTGCAAGGGCCAGTCAGCATATGCTGCCCCAGTGTCGCACGCACAGAAGATTTCCACAGGTTAATCTTTCTTGCAAACCTTTGTTTTCATTAAGATTTCAGTAGAGTATCACAGAGCAGATCATCCTTGAAACTCTGCTAAGGCACGTGGACTATAATGGGGTGACTGGTGACAGCCAACATGGCTTCACTAAGGGCAAATCATACTTGACAAATTTGGTAGCCTTTTATGATGGGGCTACAGCATTTGTGGATAAGAGCAGAGCAACTGATGTCATCTAACTGGACTTGTGCAAGGCATTTGACACATTCCTGCACTTCATCCTTGTCTCTCAATTGGTGAGACAAGGATATGACAGATGGACCTCTTGGTGGATAAGGAATTGGCTGGATGGTCACACTCAGAGTTGCGGTCAATGGCTTACTGTCCGCATGAAGACCAGTGACTAGTGGTCTCCCTCAGGGGTTGGTGTTGCGACAAATCCTGTTCAACATCTTTCTTGGTAACATGAACAGTGGGATTGAGCATGCCCTCAGCCAGTTTGCTGATGATGCTAAGGTGTGATCTTTAAGGTCTATTTCAACCCTAACCATTATGTGATTCTATGATTCTAAGTTGTTTGTTCTCACCCTTGAGATCCAATATCATCACTGTGACAAAGTAAACAAGTAGCTTTCTATTTTTATGACTCAGTCAAACACATCCTTGAAATTTTCTGCCTGTGCCTAAATGGGTGGAATATATCAGGTAAGTACCCAAGAGAGCAATGTTTAAGACTCCCTTGTTACCTTGCTCTTATAGGTAGGTTTGCCCTGGTGCATACAGTTTTGTCATATCTGTCTAATTTTTCTGAGTTTACCAGTGAATACCACAGACTTCAGCAACTTTGCATCAAGTTGACATTGTGGAAAAAAGAGTTAAATAGCTTTAATACTTCATGTTACAATTACCAGTATGTTGAGAAATCTCATTCTCATAAAACCCACTGTGATTTTTTTGAAATATAACAGTTCATGAGCAGCTCTTTGAAAGGTGACCAGCCAATCTACAGTTTTTCCCCTTTTAGTAGACAGTAGCAATTAATACACCACACAGGCCACAAAGGTTATAGCAAAACATTACAAATTTTAAGTGAAATATCAGACCAGCCATTCTGAATTCTAGTGTATCTTTTGATGAGTTCCTTATCCCTATCATTTGGGAATAAGCAATTAAGGATTTTGTTATTTCAAAAATGAGTACTCCACACTTCAGAAAGTTGCAGTCTTACACAAAGTATGAAAAAGAGCCTGCCTTAGAAAGGCACTATATGGATTAGTACTTCAAATGCATTTCTAATGTTTCATTATTAATTTTTCAGATAAGGGTGTCTAAAAAGCATGAAGTTGAAAGGCCAGGAGTTGAGTACTGCTGCTAGCTAGATTCACAAAACAGGTTATAAATACAGCACTTAGATTTCATTTAGTGCCTCTTCTCATGGCAACAGCCTTTTATGTTGGAAATTACTATTCTAGGGAAGAAACTAAGATAAATACTCACTACCATCTTTTGATAGCCACCGTTATTAGTTAACACAAAATCCAGTATTTTTTCTTCCAAGGCCACACATCCAGTTTCAGTTTATGAAATTTCCTATAAAGGTTACAACCTTACACAAGCTTTAAATAAGAATCCATTTGTTTCTGTCCCACATTGCTGAATGAATGGCAAGTGCCTTCAGCACTTTAGGGTTAAGATTATTTTATCTTGACCATTAAGGGGCCATTTCCATTTCCTTCCATTCAATTTTCTTCCACACCTTCCACCTACCTTTGCCCTTCTGTTATCTTTTCCAGGAGAGCCCTTTCAGGCAGAGCCATGGCAGTCCTGTGGGCAAAGAAATTTGAGTAAAGCCTCATGACCTGAGTGAGAGCAAAGCTGTTCCTTGCCTTAGATATGCTGATACTTGTCTTTCTGATCCAAGACTTGAAAGTAAAAGGCAGCTTTCAACAACCAGAATAGTATGACCAGATGGCATTAAAGACTGTCTGCAGTTGTATAGCAAATGCATGCAGGTTCAGTGAAATGGAGGGTATGTTCATAAGTGAATACACTGTCTCTTGAGTAGCATAATAAAATATGATTTGATAGTTATGTCAGCATTTCAGAGACGTACTACAACACCCTGAAGATATAGACTTCTAATAGAATGACTGCTTGCATTTAAGGCTCCTTAAGTAAAACCTTAACCAAATAACCCTACCTCCCACACACCCCCTATATCCAAAAGCAACAGGAGGAAAACACACCCAAACAGGTAGGGTTTAGATCCCACTGACTGCTGTAATTCTCATATACCTTCATCTGTCTTTTTTCTGAAGACACTGAATGGAAACAGAAGTGGGTAAGAAATATTAGAGAAAACTGTCAGCTTTGGCAATATCTCATCTTAAATAAAAAGGCAATTTATCAGATTAAACTTTTTTTTTCTTTCAACATTTTGGTACACCTTGAGATCTCAGGGAGGCAGCAAAATGAACAGCTACCCAAATAATCTTACAACAAAGAAGGAATACCTTCATCAATAGCAGCAAGCAACTACTCTAAACCACCTGGGATATCAGAGGAACCGTTACAGTAGGAAAAAAATGCAGGTTAGGAATAGTACTCACCTCTTTGTGAGTTTTGCTGATAAGCCAGGTCATAACTTTCTTTAAGCATGGACATTTACGTAAAAAAAACAATAGACAGAACTGTGCAGTTTCTTTCTGTTATTCAATGCACATTGATTTTTTTTCTCCTAAAAATTAAGACCTAAATGCAGAAGTAACTAAATGTTGCTAACATTAGGTAGCACAGTATGATTCAGAGTGACACAGAAAAGTCACTCTCAGAGAGATAAAGTAACTAAACAGAAAAAACCCCATGAACCTCCTCCACCAGAAGTAAAAATTGGCATTTTCTTCAGTATCAAGTGCTGACACAACTGTGGAGAAGTCAAAAGCAACAGCTGAGGTTTAATTTGGCTTAATTTTGGGAGATTTGGCTAGCTTAAAGACCAGCAGCTGATAGCCTGTACACAGCAGACACTTTTAGTGAAACTTGTGCATTTTAGTATTGACAGCAAAACAACCTAACATTCCCCTGAACACACTAAAACTTCACCTTTAGTCAGGTTCAAAAACTCAAAATACTAGAAGTTGCAAGCACTCAATTAGTTTTTCATAGCCATCTGAACACCCTGGTGGTGTTCAAGGCCAGGTTGGACAGAGCCTTGGGAGACATGGTTTAGTGTGAGATGTCCCTGCCCATGGCAGGGGAGTTGGAACTAGATGATCTTAAGGTCCTTTGCAACCCTAACTATTCCATGATTCTATGAAAGAAAAAGATCTAGTGGATAACAAATTGACCATGAACAAGCAAGTTGCCCTTCCGGCAAAAGCAGCCAATAGCTTCCTAGGGTTGCTCAGTGTTGCTAGCAGGTCAAAGCAGGGATCCTTCAGCCCTGGTGAAACACATCGGGAGTCCTGGGTCCAGTGTTGGGCTCCCCAAAACTAGAATTAATTGGAGATAGTGGAGCAAATCCAATAAAGGATCACAAAGATATTAAAGGGACTGGGGCAGCTCTGATGTGAAGTCCAAGCTGACAGAGCTTGGACTGTTCAGCCTGAGCAGGAGAAGGCTCAGGGGGATGTCATCATGTCATCATGTCAGATATTTATATCTGACGGGGAAAGGTAAATAAGATAGAGCCAGACTCTTTTCAGCGGCACCCAGTCACGGGACAAGCAGGAATAGGCACAAACTGAAATGCAGGAAATTTTTTTTAAATGTAATATAACATTTTTATTGTGAA
Source organism: Psittacus erithacus (assembly GCA_009867235.2). Classification (NCBI taxonomy): domain Eukaryota; kingdom Metazoa; phylum Chordata; class Aves; order Psittaciformes; family Psittacidae; genus Psittacus; species Psittacus erithacus. The sequence goes on along the minus strand of WYDI02031779.1, from coordinate 71,275 downwards.
GGAGGTCAAATATAGGCACAGGTTACCAAGAAATGTTGTGGAGTCTCCACTCTTGTAGATGTTTGAAATGTAACTAGACATGGGCCTAACCTACTGTAGCTGATCCTGCCTTGAGCAGAGGGGTTGAATTAGGTGATTTCATGAAGTCCTGGACAACCTCTTTTGTAATTTTGAACAAACTCCTGCAAAAAATGTGTGAAATATCTGAATACAACTAATTGATGTAGCTGCCAGGAAAAAAAAATGTTTCTGCATACAGAGAAGTGCTTTTTCAAGTATTTTTGTACCTTTTAAGATAGAGTAGTCAAACAAGCATAATTTTAAAGGAAATGACAGAAAAATGTCTAATTTTAAGCTTGTAACAGAATAATAAATTACCAGTCATATAATGAAACAAAGCTGTTCAGCTAATAATTTTTTCTCCTGAGTCTTACAAACCAAGTTCACTCTTTCAGGAATTCAGATCTGCAAGGATTTATTCAATGTGAAAATGCATCTGAACTTGTATACAAATATTCCCAAATAATCCCCTCAAGGGGGTTTTTTAGACATTCTGTGGTTGGGTTCAATTATCTCTCCTGTATCATAACCCAGTTCTGTTAATTGTGGAAAGTGTAAAATAGCAGCCAGGTGCATGTTGAACCACAGACGAATGAAAGAGAAACAAATTCATGCAACATTACAGCTAGGTTGTAAGATTACAAGATGTGATTGAAGTTATCCTGGTTTTCACTTGAGAATGTCAGTTGAAAAAGAGGTAGAACCATCTTGGGAAGTTATTTCTTTTAGGAAATCTATAAATAATGCAGCCTGTACTACTATCACTGTAGGATATTAGCATCTGAAAAAATAATTAGTTTACATCAGGAGTTATTCATAGTATTCAAGTCTCTGAGAGAGTAGCCCAGACTCATTAAGTTTTCCCATTGAAGATTCAGAGTCAGAACATTTGAAAAGAAAAGTCTAAAATAAGAAGGATGAAACTATTTATTCATAGACTTGACAAACTTTTATGTGTTTCAATGGTAGAGAATAAATGACTTATTCCTGTCTCTATTGAAGTTAGTGGCAAATTTCCCGTTATCTTTAATGAAGGGAGGGACAGTCATTGTAGGTCACTGGGCATAAGAGATTCATTACAATAAAGAATCTGGGCCTCTAGAAAAAGACCAAAGGCTTCTATCAAGAACATACAGCAAGAGACTTCAGTGCTCGTTTCTCTGCAAACCTGTGTTGCACACTGTCACTTTTCCATGGAAGTCAGTCCTCTCTCTTCAAAGCCTGACTGCCAGAATGGCACCTCACAGGCAAATAATCCAAGATGCAAATATTTTAACAGGGTGTCTGATGCCCAACTTCTTTCCCTTCCAAAAGATATTAACAATATCTAAATATAAATTCATATGAGAAGATATTCTGATGCTGGCCTCTAATTCACACTGCAAAGAACCCTGTTGCTTGTGTACATTACTCTGCCATAACCACCCCGCAAAACATTGCTGTGGATGGTGCAAAAGTAGACAGGGCCACAACTCTGTAATGCTGGCTTTATATTTACAGAGGCTGAAGATGAGGCAGAACACCTTGGGTTTTTTGTGAAGAACTGTGAAACGTGCGTGTCCCACTAACATCCCTAACGTTTGCTTCTGTATAAGAAGATAAAAAGTGCCTCTAGCCCAACAAATTCACAGGGTCCAGGAGCCTGATACAATGCAAGTATCACAAACTTTTAAGACATTTACAGCAGAAGTAGACACACATAATCAGTAGAGCTTTTCACTGCTTTTCATAGTAATCCTTTTTGTTGAAATGTCAATATCTGTTTAGGCTGCACATACCATCTTCTGAAAGTATTCTGGTAAATACTTATACTCACTGTTTAAAGGAGTGTATAAGCTCAAAATGCATTAACTGGCAACATTTCTGTTCTCCTGTTTGATTTGAGAGAATAATATATAATTTCAAGTACTTACTCTCCCTGAAGATAATTTAAGGTGACTTTAAAGTTTAAATGACTAGAGGATAAACAAAATTCAAACTATGCTATTTATTTCTTTTCTTTTTTTTTTTTTAGAGTTTAGATATGGAGGGCCAATCTAAATATTTTTAATTACTCACAAATAGCAGCTTCTTTTGTGTTTTACACATCACATCAGAAACCAAATTTACTCATGGTTACTCCCATAACCTTTCAAAAGGGTCATACTGTGAAGGTGCTATTACTGAAAGATTTTCAAAGGGCATTCAGTGGGGGCAAAAAAAGCAATGACCACTATGAAGACAGAATCCCACAAGAGATGCATGCTGATGCCCTACGGACAACCAGAGCGGTACCTGAACAAGGCAGGCATGACTCAGAGCACTCCCTGTCAGGGTAGGGCTCGAGCTGATTCCCATCATCACTGCAAAAAGAGAACAATATCTTCATTGCCCACCCCAATGAAAAAACACTTCACCTTTTCCTCAGGACTGGTTCTTTACTGGCATGCAGCAGGCACCTGTGCCAGTAAGATAGAATGAATCTGCTGTGCAAAAACTATTTTGGAATTTAAATAGTAATAGTTAGACTTAGCATCATATAGAAAGTATCTTCACTGAGGAAATGCTTAGTCATATAGAAACAGCGAGTTCCACTTGTTTCACTATGGCATTCAGTAATTAGCTTTTAAATCTTTCAAGGCTAAAATTTCCTTATGGTAACGCAATAAACTATAGTCACTACGCTACTTAAGTCAGCTTTAAATACAAAAAAGAATAGTAGAGAGCTACACCCAGTTTCCATTATAGCTGTACTGGCCACAGGTGATACACATTGGGGTTTTGTGCATTTCAATAATAAAAGCTGTTTTGTTAAGCACTTTTTCTAATATAAAAAAAATTCCCCTTAGGATCCTTAGGGAATGTATTTATATCATATCAAGTAAATCCCACATAAGAAACACAAAGCAGAAGTGCAATGAATTAAGAATAAACAGCAGCCTTTTTGGGGAGTCACTGAATCTTTCATGTAAGTTTTCTAATTAGATAGAATTGCTATTAGAAGATACATTCATTGCAAAGAGGGACAATAATATTGTATCTCAACAAAGATGATCATGATGCTGTCGCTTTACAAATAACTACATATGCAAACTTACATTAAAAGCATGTTTTAAAAAACACCTTTCAGAAGTTAAAAAATAAAAGTGACGTTGTCTGCAGAATTCTAAAGACGTTTGCGCTCCTGCAGCAATAAAATCAGAGCTTCAGCCACATTCAGTTATCTTGTGATATCCCTGAGAGTGCTGAATTAAAAGCCCTGTGTTCTTAGAAAGGCATACTATGACCTGAACCAGGAGAAAGGAAACTAAGCAATCACTACCTGAACCTTTTTAGAGAAATTGTTAACTTAAAAAGGTAAGTGGGGACTCTCCACATGTAGATGCCTATTTGAACTATTTGTCCACACTTCTGCTATATCCCATGGAAATGCAAAGGATTCAGTTCAATCATTCACCTTAGGTGCCAACCTGAAACAGTTAATCCAGACATCATCTCAGCTATGGAATCACTCCTTGCAAGGTATACCACTGTCCAGGGACATATGCTGATTTGTGACCTGAGCAATGTAAGACAGGCTGTAGACTTAAAGTTTTCCAGTGTCTCAAAAGCTTTCCAAATTGAGAACAACCACAGAATAAAATGAAAATGCAGAAAGCTTGCCATTTGGATAAATCATTCAACATTACTCATTCAAAATTCTTTGCTCTGTTCAGAGACACTGATGAATAGACTTTTTTCAGTCCATCCTAAAAGTCTGGGAAAAAAAAAAAGGCAACAAAAGACTCACAAAGCTGGGCCAAAAATATTTTTAAAAAGCTGAAATGCCTGATTTCATTCTCTCATATGAAAAACAGACTTTCTGAATATAGGACATTTTCAGGACATCTGAAAGCCAAAATATTTTGTTCCTGAAATACTGGAGGAGTCTATTTGAAACCGAGTAACTTATAGAAGCAGACATGAATTCGCCAAACATTTCAAGTTAATAAACATTCTTTTTGAATTGTCAATGTTGTACAAATATAGTTCCGCTCATCAGTTCAGTTGAGCAGAAGGATTTGTAGAAAGCTATCTGCTCTGGAGTTGTAACTGAAGCAGTAAGGGAAAGCATATTGCATTCCTTCCAACAATTTAAGTGAATGTAGACCTGACACCTTTACTCATTTGGCTGCTCAGTCTGAAATATTTTCGTTTGCTCTTTATCTCTGAGCAACAATTACCACAAAGGCCAGTTTCAGAAAGTGGCAAACTAAAAATAGCATTACATTTAGCTTAATATTTTCTCTTAGAAGTCTTGCAAAAAGAGTTATCAAGAAACCGAACCATTACTGAAAACTGTATTTCCTTATTCTTCCTCACTCAGCCTAGTTCTTTGCTTTGAGGACAGTCTTTGAAATTAATAGAATAAAATAGAATAAAAATCATATGTGCAAAAAATTACTCATATAATTGTACATTATTTCCCCAAAGCCATATAATTGGATAGATGTGCTAATATATCAATCATAATATATGTCATTGCCCTATTGATTTCTCTATAAAAAACAGTAACATAGTACAAAAGATGACGGCTGGTTGTACTGCTATTATTGTTGTTAATTGTGAAAACAGCAACAGTTCCAACAGAAGTAGATATACGAGTCATAATAATATCATCAACATCACTGATTTTTTTATAGAATGTCCTAAAAGATGGACAGAGCATCTCTGAATAACTATTGCATCAAAAATAATTTCTGCTTTCAAATAACTCCTGTTCTATGTCAATATGACAAAACAACTAAGTACGGAAGTAGCCTTTTAGACATTCCTGCAGCCCAGAGTGTATTTCTAGGTTTAGTTTTTTTCCCAATAATGGGCTGTTGTGACCTGTTTTTTGATGTTGACAATCACATTAGTCCTGTCAAATGGGGAGGAAATAAGGAGCACGCAAGGTGATGAGCATAGATATTTGCAGGGTCTCCCAGTAGAGGGATTCCTACTGTTCTGCATGAGAGGCATGCAAGCCGCAGGGAGAACTGCAGAGAGTTCACTAAGAGTAATGGAATCAAAACCTGATCTCCCCTGCTGGACATTTATTATATAAACATCAAAGAAATTGTTACTTTTTTCTTGCCCTGCCACTGCAGTTAAGAAACATTTTCTCCATAACCTCTAAGACTTTACTACATATTGGCATCCCCCTTGCCTACTCTTTTAGCTCCCCTTCTGTTACAATTGAAATACCTCAAATCTTTTGAGTGCATTAATACACAAAACAAATGTAAAGCACATAATTTTCAGAAATTTTCTGTTATACTTTGAAACCCTATCTATGCTTTGATGGAGTCAATGCCTTTGTAAAAATGTTTAGATTGCTATCTGCATCCTTCCAAACTTTCACTACTTTTCATAGGACTGTGCTGAAAATATGGCACAAGAGAAAAGAAGATGGTAACATTCAGCCCAGGTTTTCAGAAGCAGAACTTAAGACTCTTGAGTAGTATGAAACTGAGTAACAACAAATAAGCTCCACATTGATGAGGTACCCTTCCTGTGTTACTTTGGAGAAAGTGAAGATAAGTACAGCCTGGAGAGCCTGTGGCACTGTTCTGCAAACACCCAAAGGCTACTTACTGCAGTGACAGTGACTTGAGAGATGGAAGGGTGCCGTTTTACTCCACAAAGTATGCATTCATTTCAGCACATCAGCCAGGGAGAGTAGAAAGTTTATTGTAACTACTCAGTCAAAAACTGCTAGACTGAATAGGTGCCAGTGGCAGGCAGAGGGTTGATGCAGGGGGTACATGTAACATGTATGCACAAAGGCATAACCGTAGAGAGTTATCAAAATCACATGTCCCCGAAATAGAAAGAAAACACTCTCTAGTTATCAGCAGGCCTCCACATCAAACAGAAAACTTGCTCAGTGCAACTTGTTAGGTGGTAAAATGCAGCAAGTACTGCTTCTTTCCCTGTTTCTTCAATGAAATGACCCTTACATGCAAAAGGCCAAAAGGGTTAAGGACCCATTTTAAGAGCACATGTTTTTTTCTAGGGCTTACAGTTTCAAGAACAAGATCATCAAAATTTAATTAACTGCTTCCAGTCTGGTCTGATCAGAAACTTACATACTTTAAAGGATAAGTTTTAATTTCCAAGGCCAACATTAATTATGCACCAGCTACTATCTGTGCAATATTTTCAAATAAATGATAAAACAATAAGCAGTCTTCATGATATTGAACTAAATGCAAGTGGGTCATAACTGTAAATTTTCTCAGGACATTAACAAAGTTGCATTATAAAAAGAAATTATTGTCGTATGCATTAAAAGTTAAATACATGATAAAAATAATTACCATGTTCATATTCTTAATTGCAGTATAATGCAATATAAAGCAAGCTCCAAAATCTACATGTGTTTACATTTTTCATAGTATTTGTAGGCAATTAAAACATTGCTGTTCAGCTTTTGTTCTAATTTACATTTCTTTAGTCCAGATTAAACAAGTAGAGTAAAAGTGATAAAAAAAAGAATTAGACATTAAAGAAAAATTAGATCCTGTGCTTTGTGACTTTTTTTATTATAAAATGCCCTTTTAAAATAAATGTTCTTACAGTTTCTTAAAAAAGGCTTTTTTGGCAATATAAGAAAATCATATGGATGAATTCCAGTTTATTTAGCTCATAATTGTTTAGGTTCTTTCATTGTTTTATAAGTTTTATTTCAAGACTTGATATAAAAGGAGAATAGAAGAAAAAGTGCTTCTAAATATCTTTCGTGATAAATACTTTTTTGCAAAATACAGGTTTTCCTAGCTACCACTTCACTTATGGTCCAGTAATTTGAGATCAAGCAAAAAAAAACCAGAATTATTATTTCATATTCAAATATGCCAACAACGACTGTTTCCTACAAATTATTTCAAAGTATGCTATGACAAGATTCTTGTATATACTTTAAAATCTTGAACACCAATCATATCATTAATGTTTTCTGAAAACAAATAAACAGCTCTTAAGATACAACTTGAGCTTACCTTCCTTTTAAAACTGAGCTTTCTGCTTTTTAAGAATCACCTTTTTTTTTTTTTTGCTGAGAAAAACAATATGAAATCAAGGAGGTGTAATATTTATTATATATGTTACATAGAATTGCACAGGTACCACTAAATAATGCATTTACCACTTACACATTAGCAAAGTAATTTTTGCTTTTTAGAAGTTATGGCCTGATTTATGTTTAATTCCTGCTGTCTTTTCAGTAGTACCACATAGTCACTATGGCTTATACTAGGCATATGTATTATTTCTCTTGCCACTAGGAGCAATTCTTTTATGCAAAGATAGCTGACTTTTTATGGTTTATGTTGCTTTACTGCTTTCATCTTACATCATGATCACTGCCTTCTATCCTATTTTAAATGCACAGATCCATTTTTGGACTACACAAGGAAACAATACGCAAGTTTTCAAGTGCAAAAGTGTGTAAATAATTGCTACAGAAATTTAAGCAATTATTTTTGCTAGAGGAATGCATGATCCTTTAATTTTCTATTCTCTTTTATCCTAGTAGCTTTTGCTTTGAAAGTCCATGTTTCCAGGCAATAACAAGGGCATAAAGTTACTTTCTGCAAATTGCGCGGTTCTAGCAATCATTGTTTCTCTTAAGCATCTCTGCTGAAGTGGTTATATAAGCATTCTCCAACTACAAATCAAAGCCTTCAGTAGTTCTAAGACATGCAAAGGCCACCATACTGCATACTGTTCTCCATTAGCTTCTTACCTGATACATGCCCTATTAACACTCTTGGAAGAGAGGCAAGAAGCTCCTTAACAATAAACACATAGGTACAAAACAGAGGAGTAGAAATAAAAAAAAAAAGGAAGGAAGCAGAAGGGAAGCATTTTAGGTTTTAAAGATGACTCACAGATATTTATAGCAAGCTCATAGTTCTGCTTTGTGCTCCGTATGGCTCTTACAGATGCTGGCATAAAAGGCCACATTTGCCTCCTACCTTTTCCTTCCTCCAAGCAGTCTTCCCACAATTCTGAGCCTTAATGCCCAAAACAGATAAGACCTCTATGTAAAAAGACTTTTTAATCTTTCTGAAAATTCCCTTCCTTCTGTAGTCTCCATTTCTTCTGTTCTTATAAAGACAACTTAGCAATTCATTAATACCTGCAGGATCAATTGTGTCACACTTTTCAGTTGAGTTTCCTCTTCAGTTTGATCAAAGAGGGAGTCAAGATGGGTCTGGGTCAGGCTGACCAGTGATCAAAGCAGCTCCTTCAGAGGCAGTTGCTGAAGCTGCTTGGAAGCAACCTCTAAAAGAGGCAGCAGTTTCATCTGTGTCCCAGGAGCCACCTCACGATTTCACATGCAGAGTGAGATTTCACCTTTTACCCGTTTGGTGTGGTACATACGGATGGAAAATCAAGTATTTGTACTGCACAGCTACTGAATTTGAATTACATCTTTATAACTAGGTTCAACATGCTCCAGAAGGGCAGACACAGCCAGACTGCATGTTAAAAGATGCTTATGATTTAAGCACATTCAACATAACAAATCAGTATGTAGACTATCATCTCCCACTGTACTTACTTAGCAAATGGGAAACTTTTTTGAGAAAAATCAGATAAAAATCAGATAAAACCAAGTTGTGTTACCTTTTCAAAAACTACTCTTAATCTACAAAAAATTCTATTTGCAGAGGAAAAATTAATAGTTTCAGTAATTAATAGTTTGAGTTGTAGAAATGTGTGGGATTGATGCCTTTCTTTTCACTCTTTCAATACTTATCTATAACTCTACATAATGTTTAACTATACTTGTCTACTTTTCCACTTATAAACTTGCTTTTCATGTCCTTTGAGAAAGGCTCATAACTCATTCAGCTCATAAGAAAGTACCTATGAGACTTATTTCCTTGCTGACTGATAAGCTTGTCATTGTTACTAGATACTTCAGAATTTGTAGTATAGATTTCATCTTCATAAATTAAGATTTCAAAAATGTATTTGTATGTTTTCATATCAACTGATGACCTTGCACATTGTTTCTTTTTGGTTCACAGTTGGCCCACTGCAGGGACTACAATCAAGAAAAGCTGATGAATTGATGTTGTTCTTGCAGCTTGATTTTAAGTTTTACATTTCTGCTGGCTTGAATAAAGTTAAATTTTCATCCTGGTAGCTGGCATGGGGCTGTTTCAGATTTGTGTTAGAAACAGTGCTGGTAACATAGGGGTGTTATGTGTTGTTATAGCTGTTGCTGAGCAGCGCTTATGCAGATTCAGGGCCTTTTCTGCTTCTCAACCCACTCCACCAGTGAGTAGGCTGGGGGCGCACAAGAAACTGGGAGGGGACACAGTCAGGACAGCTAGCCCCAACTGACCAAAAGGATATTCCATACCATATGGCTTCATGCTCAGCTTACAGAGCTAGGGGAGGAAGGAGGAAGGGTTGTTCAGATTTGTTTGTCTTCTCAAACCTACTTTCCTGGAGATAGCTACCATGGATACTTAATCAGTGTACACATCTGAATCACTCCCAGCAATACAACGCCATCAAGTTGAAATAAATTACCTGAAAAGTGCAATTTTCTCATGAATGCTATATGAATACTGAATAATACTTTCTGTCCCTGCTCATGGCAGGGAGGTTGGAGCTAGATGATCTTAAGGTCCTTTCCAACCCTAACTATTCTATGATTCTATGACTGTTCAATGCTTTACATTTGTACTGTGTATTACAGAAAATTAGGAGCTGTAAGTAAATTAATGTTATAAGAAAATGTTTCAAACCAAAAGGAACATAAATGGAAGAGATCTGATATCAAACTCATTTTATTCTTTCGTGTCTTAGCTCTTTTTTCTTTCTCCTTTCCTCTTGACAACTGTTTTCAGTATAGTCTTTCGTCTTTCGACAGTTATCTCTTTCTTCCCTCAGTCTTTTCTCTTATTTCTTGCAGCCCCTATTCTTTCCTGCTATTTTTAGCTACTCTGCTCCTGTGCCTTTTTGCAACCATTATTTGGGCTCAGCAAGAGAGCAAAATCAACTCACACAGGAAAAGAAATGAAGGGAAAAGAATAATTATTTCCCCTCTCCCAACCCCTTCCTCCTCAGTCTTCCTAAATGAATCCATGGCTTTTCCAAGTGAAAAATACACTTGAAATTATTTGCTCAAATTCACTGATTTAACAGGGACATTTGCATCTATCTATTATTTAAGCAGTAATGTAGCTCAGAAATAATTCAGTCAGGCAGTGTGGTTCTCATGGCCACGCAGGTGAGAGTGTTCTTGAATTTGAAATTTATGGCAAACCCCTATCTCTTAATAGCTCCTATATGGAGAGTATCTGAGGCTTGCTAAAGATTTATTCTTTCTTGGGTGCATATTATTACTGCTTGTTACAGATGCAAATTCAAAAAAACATAAAAATGAATGCAAAAAGCTAGAAAGTTCTTCTTGGTCACCACTTTCAGTTTTACAGTTGTGTGTTGGACTAACCCAGTGAAAAATGTTGCAGAAACAGCACGAAAAAGTAGGACAAGTTTCAGAAGATACGTGATGTTAATGTTAATTTATTATATGACCTGATTTTTATGTAGTACACAGTTTAAACCAAACATTTCCCTCTAAAAAAAAAACTTTTCTTAGATCAAGTTCACCTCAAAGGGTAGGTTCAGGGTGTTACATGTTCTTAGGTCTTTGATAGATCTTCTCTGTGAAAGACATGATCATTATTACAGTAAAAGCACAAAATCCAATACGATATTATTTGTTTCAATAGTAGGTCACCATCACCTTTTGTGTGACTGCATTTCCTTCTCCCACCTCTCCCACAAAATAATGCACACCACCACTTCTAGATTTCTTGGAATTTTAATTCAGTGCATTTCTGTAGAAAGTTAATAACTCTAATTGTGATGTATATGGTTTATTTCTGAGTATTAGGTAACTGAGACAGATGTGCGGAGACAAATACATGTTGTACTTCTCTCAAACAAGTCCAAGCATCTGTTTTCTCCTTGCTGGCTTACTTCACTACTTGAGAATGAAGACACACACTACCAGGTTAAGTTAAATGAGATGTGAATCCAAATATATTCACAGAATTGAAAATAAGTAGCCAAGATGTGAGGAAGCTAAAAGTTTCTTTTAAAAATAATTATTTTATGATTGTCTTGATATGATGAAAAGCATAGATCTGCTTAAAATTGTAACATGCAAGATAGTCTCCAGGCATTTTTTGCCTTTGTGATCTGTGGAATAGTCAGTACAGTACATTATATTCTTTGCCCATGAGATTTGATTTCATAAACTAACTTGAGTCCGAAAATCAGCTCATGTGAACACATGTTCAACAAGCTGTTCAGAGCATTTGCTAATGTTACAAAGATTTTCACATTGCCATAAATAACTGCCCTTCCTCTCAACACAGATAAGAGGAATTCGAACTTCCTATCCAACTTTTATTTTTCACAATCAAAAGTTTCCCAGTTCTATTTCCTCCAAGTGAAGTCCAGCTAAGACCTGAGTTTATTTCTTTATGTAGCTAATTCTGGAAGTATCACATGGATTATCTTGAGTACTGTCAGCTACATAAGAGTAGCCTTTGCCATTTATGTTCAGTATTGATTTTGCTGTGACTGAGTTGCAGTTGCAATCAGGATAGAGCTGCTGCAAGTAAGCAAACTCTCTGTCACATGACTTGTGGTCATGCTAAAGCTAGTTGCCAACACAAGAGGCAGTTAGCCCACACTTCCACATCTTTTCCTCTTTGATAAGTGTACCTCTGACAAGGATAACAGTGGTAGCACTATAATTTCTTCAGAGGTGAAAGGACTACACAGATGTCATTTTACATGCATGTTTTCCCAATGCGTGCAGCTGATCAGTACAATGATTATAGAGAATCTTACTTCTGAAATAATTGTCTACCTTGCCAGCCTTTCCTTAGGCAATCATGGTATTTTCTTTGATTCTCCTATTTTCATATCATTTGTGTATTCCAGTGCTGCCCCTCTTCAGACTTCTGTGCAGGTGGGCTACGATCAGTAGCCACATCACCAACAATTATTTTGCCTCTCTGACCAGAAGTCATAGCAACACAGAGCAACAAGCAGACTGGTAAGTGATCTGAAACTGTACAGGGCATTTATCCTTAAAAGTTAGGATTATACCCATAAAGAGAGGGGGAAAAAAAAGAGAAAAAAGAAAAATTCAACCTTAGAATATACCTTTCGCTACTGGGAACTTGCTTCTGACTCCAATCACATCAGTATTTATCCCTAAAAACAGATTTTTACCTCTAATCTCCATTAAGTGTCTGCTGTGCAAGTTTAATTACCGGAAAAAAAAACAACTAACCCAAAACATGTTGTTGCAGCCATATATAAATGTTAAGCAGACATTTTTCTTTAAGAAGCCAGCATTATATATGCCAAAAAAAAAAATCTTTCACTCTCCCACATACGCACATTGGACGGGAGCTTTCCAGTTTTCACAGTCTATTTATAGGCAGAGGCTTACAGAGAAAGGAATACTACTCCAACAAAATGCAAGTTGTTATTGCACGTACACAATGGAATAAGTGGAAGCTGAAAATCTAAAGTTTTTGCAATGCTGTCAAGCTCATCACTACAAAGGCAAAGAATGTTTTTCTTTGCTTACTTATAACTAATTATTGAATTAAAACACCACAGCACCCTCTTTTCCTGTTTATTTTCCTTATTCAGATAAGAGTTGCCAGTTTTATTGCTGTACTGCACCTTTAATTTAATCTAAGCATTACTTATTTGTCAAAGACTCTTCCTAGTTGACAGTGCTGTGAAAAATGCAATTATACAAAGCTGATGTATTTTCTTTGTAAGAAACAAACTGCCACATTTATTTACTCTGCATGTAGAAGCCTGCACACGATCATGTCAAAATGTGAAGATATTATGGACAGCCACCAGCAGAAATATTTCAGGTCTTTAGTGCATCCAAATTATGCCTAGATCACCAACACAGCTTAGAAAGCATTAAAAATTAATGTTTTCAAGTAGACTAAATTAACACCTCTACTCAAAAACAACTGTAAGGAAGCTTTCCTCTTTACCTGGCTGCTGTGCACTTTAAAGTATTATCTTATTATCTTTATAGTTTAATTTCTCTCTTCCCACAGCAAAAATTATGCAAACACTGACTGAACTAAAAAAAAAAAGGGGGGGGGGGAAGGTAGGCTTTCATTTTCAGAAAAATACACAAACAAAAAAAGGCAAAATAAGTTGAAAAGTGCAACTGCAGAAAGTTTAGCCTGAAAACTTGAGACCTGAAACTGAAGATTTCTGCAGAGCTGTTAGTATAACATGCTAGCTAAAATCCATCACTAATATCAGTTAGAGAGAAAAGCAGATACACTTAGCATGGGGTTAATGGAAAGTCTTTAATTGCTGTCACAGAGAGATCCTTAGGGAACAGAAAATTCCACATTTTCCCTTTTTGATGACTAAAAGGTTTCAATGGTTGCAGAATTATTGCACTGTAACAGGTGGGGATCATCTAAAACACTATTAAGTGGCTCTGTTTCTCTTTTAAATAGTTAGAGGGTTTAATGTCTAATGTGGAGACATGCTGGCCAGAACCATGCACAGAAGTGTTCCTGCAGTGCCAGAGGCCTCATGTGGAAGATAGTGACAAATCCCTATTGACTTCAACAGCAGCAGCTGTGGCAGCAAAGCCCTGTCATGTCTAGCGTTGTAGCCCAAGACAAATATAATTTGTGATTGCTTTCCCCACCTCTTTCTCCACCAGTACCACTCCCCAGCCACTGACTGAAGTATGGTCCTGAGAGTGGGCATTGAGCCTTTACCAACAATAACAAGCAGCCTTTGCACTTGGCAGCTGCCATTACACTTTAGTGGCTGAAGTGGTGCCTCAACCATTAGGGACGCATATTTGCACCCTTAACAACTATCTCCTTTTAATGTCATGTCAGTATTGTTTACTGAGCTACTAGATTAAAATCTTCATATGTCTTTCATATTGGTGAAAGCCTGTGGCAATGGATGAACCCAGGACAAGCTCAAATACTGAAGCAAGTTACTAAACAGATATGAAGCCTAAAGAGCTTTGGAAATTTTATTTATTTTTTTTTTTTCAATTCCAGCAAACTTCCATTAAGCAGTGGAATCTAGAGGTATTTGGGCACCCCAACCAAGCAAAATTGTTTCATGTATTCATTCTATGCTGTTCATTCTATACTGACGTAGTCTAACACACAAAAGCTTTGAAAAACGGTAAGGCTGGAAAATCATCTGCTCAAGATGCGAAAGTTGCCATAAATAAACACCATCAGGGCAAAGCTTGCCCCATTTGCAATTTAGAAACTAATAGCATACATGTATACTTTTTTCTAAAGATAGAAATATATTCTGTATTTTTATATTTAGCTTCTATAAACCATCTCTAGAATTTTTGTCATGTCTGCAGAGCTTGGCACCAGAACAGAAACATTAAAATCTATTACAGAGCTGTGGCATAAGTAAAGGGAGGATTATCTAGGAAGTTGTCACATGGTCTAGCACAGGTGGTGGAACAAGCAACATTCATCCATAGACTTCAAAGATAGCCTGCAAACAGCAAAAAAGTATTAGCTTTCATACTACATATTTGTCGTGTTCTCCAGAGCAGTCAGAATCAGTCTCCCTATTCCATTCTTGTTTTGACCTGGCTATGTTCAAGACTTCTCACAGCACTCTCACTATGCTCCAGCCCAGCGTCTGCCACCATTTCTTTATCTCACCTGTCTCCAGTTCTATCACATTCTTCCTTCTGGCTGTCACCCAGATTTTTCTCACAAGGCTTTGCTTTTCCATTCATTGCTTCAAATCTCTGAGGCTATGTCTACATGAAGAAGTAGATTTATTGGGTGAAACACACCTGAAGACCACACTGTGAAAAATTTATGTTTCACTACTGAAGCAAGTACATCACTTCAAATAAACTCATATATGCTTTTGGATGTGAAATCTGTAATTACTCTCTTCACTTAAGTTTTCTGTTATATGGAGCAGTCATTTACCATGACATGCTATTGACTAGAAAGCACACCACTAGCAAGTTACACTGAAATAAATTATGCCCTGATGCATCTTTATGAAAGGCATCTTGCTATTTATACTTTAGTTTGTTTGCTTTATTAAAAGCACACTTAAGATACATTCTACTCCAAAAGATGAGAACTGCCTGGAAAAAACACCAGCTTTGACTTCATGTTTTACATGAGTAACATGTCTAAGTAGACCAATTGTTTAAAACTTTTGCTGTCATTTTGTTGGTTTGGGGTTTTTTGTCGGTTTTTTTGGAGGGCTTTTTTGGGGGAGTTATTTTAAGTATCATACAGGGAAAATGACATTTCATTTTCTAGTAGAATATTTAGATCATGAAAAAGTAGGTCAGTAATAGCTTATGAATCCAGATCAATTTCATTCTTAAATATGCCTGTTATTGGTAATGTGTCTCCTTTTGTATTCCTGTCAGACCTTTCCTGTTCCAGCCTCATGTGGAAAAAAAGCTTCTTTTCCCACCCTTAAATTCAGTTTAACAATTTTTTCATCACTGTCTACTCCCATCTTCTTGCTCACTCTCTAGCAGCTTTCAAATCTCCACAGCAACCCTGCTCTTTCATTTCCTATGAAAGTTCCCCAATGAAATATTAGGAAGAAAAATAGGTGCATTACTGCCATTGTTATCTGTTACATTTAAGAATACTCATACTAAAAAAAGTAGATATCTCACCTCTCTACATCATGAGGGAAGTTCACATGTAGTCTTGAGAAAGCATGGATTAGAATTTTCATATATCAGGTGTGAATAACTTAAAGCATGGTATGCTGAAATAGCTGTAAGGCTTTACTTTTTTATATTCTAAACAGCAGTATTGATTGTTCAAGAAGTTTTGGTTTCTAAGCCTAATAAGAGTGAAATAAGATTGATGCTGAATTTTGTTTACTAAATATACATTTTTCTCTTGAAATTCAACACATCTGCAGATGTACATGGATGGACATATCTCTCTGACCAGACCATCATATATTAAGACACTCAGTGATTCTATACTTGTGTTACATTACTCCAAAATTACTGTGCTTTTGAGTAGAAAATCTGAAAATAATATTAATTTTTTTCCAATACATGTGGGTCTTTTCCTACTTTTTTATGCCTATATAATTTAATAAACCATGTAGTACACTGCAATATTGATTCACAGGAAGCTGGAAGTTTAGAAGATATGTTGATCTCAGTCTGTAACACCTGTTAGGCAGATGAGGCCCTTCCATTATGTGTTGCGTAGACGCAATTTTCAGTTCATAATTCTCCAAATTTTCAAGGAAAGTGAATGCTTGCACAGTAAGTTTATTTGCACATTTTATAAAGGCTGGCACATTTCTTTACTTATTTTTCCAGAGGATAAAAAAAAAAATCCAAGTCCTATTTTGACACCTGGGCAATGCGTCAGTATTGCTTCAACAATATTTTTGAGAACCAAGTAAAATGAGTTCAAATGGGGGAAAAAAAATTAGATGTTGTCATATAAGTATTGCTCAGCTCACTTTTCAGGTTTTATGAGCTCTTACCAGAGTCCAAACCCCATGCTTTCCCTAATTAATTTTCAGTTATAAGAGACTTATCATTTATTCCCACCTCTCTCCCATATATTTCTTAACACAAACAACGTGACTTTCAAAATACATTGAAAAGTAATTGAGTATAACTTATAAGTTATACAGTTACACAGAGTCAAACCAAAGGCTTAACTTAGGTTTATAGTAGTGGCTATCATTGCTTTTTTGAGGTCCCATACAGATACAATAAAATTGATACTTTCCAGTTTGCTAGAAGCATAGAAATAGTTATCCACTTTTAAATCTGTCTAGTTTTAAAATACTATTACATGGAAATTAAGATATTAAAATATAAATAATAGATTTTAAAAAATTAGATATTTAAAGTTTGCCAAGGAATTCCAGGCCATCAGTGATATCCAAGGTATTGAAAGGAACTCTGGGGTGAGAGACGGGGGAACATTCTTGCTCCTTCACAAATTATATTCCTATATAAATTGACTATGATGAATGTTGGTTATGAAATGTGAGAGATTTTAATGCTACTCTCAGCAAGTAAACTGAGAAGATTTAAATAGCAGTTCTAAAGTTACTGAAGCATAACTCAAGTAAGTAATTAGGTAAGGCATAAAAATGCTATTTCAAAATTATGGCAGACACAGATCAATTCTATGGAAACATTCTGTGGGGATCCTTTTTTCCAGTTCTGTTTCTTGCACAAGGGTGAGCATAAGAATAATTACTTTTTTCACTTCTTTCTTCTGCAGTGATAAGCCAGACTGTCAATTGCTCATTGCAACACTTGTTCAGAACACGGAATCTGCAAGATTTGGGGTCCTAATCCTGTCTTTACTTCTGTCTCATCTGATGTGGAAGTATGTGTGGAAAGGTTTCTGTTAATATTTTAAAGGCCATTTTTAAAAGGCAGCTGTAATTTTAAGGGCTTTTTTTAGTACAGTAAGTTTTCTCCCCACTCATTTGCATCTTATCTTTTTGCTGTTTATAAGTTGGTTAAAGTATCGTTGACATAATCAGGTTAGAAATGCTGAATATTTATGCCTATATATTATATACAGAAAAAGAGGCATGACCTACTAAATCCAAATGTTTTAGTAATAGTCCAAGATTTTTCAGCTTTTGTTCTGTTTAATCAGCAACATGATTTCCCTTTTTTCCAAAACAGTAAGAATGCAGAAGCACACAACAGGAAACGTAGTAAAGTTCAGGCCATGGCATAACATACTGGCATACATTTACTGATATGAATATTACTGTAAACACATCAAAAGCATGACAAGTTTTACCCAATTCTGCAGTAACTTCCTGCAGCAATGCTAACATGGTATTTCAGATCTGGCACATTAAGTGGAGACAGAGTAAACGGAAAGATCTCCAAAGCCCAGGGTTTGACTTGAAGGTGATTTATTAAGTATTTTTATTTGACATGAAGATGATTTATTATTTCCTCTGGGGCAACACAACGCCAAATACAAGTACCAACTGAAGTGCCATCGACAAAGTGTTCAGGGATCTTTAGGGATTCCACAGTTATTTCCTGAAGACAAAGGGTGTTTATATGTTGGGGAAGCAACTACAAAGAAAACTGGCAAAAACACAAGTTACAACATCAACTTTAACAAAGGTATATAAATCAAGAGCATCCATAAGAAAATGAATTTACATTTACATTACATTTACATTAAATGTTCTGCCTCAGAAGAAAAGCAGAACATATTTTATCTGGGGCAAAAATGGAAAAAGACATTCAAACTGGGAAACAGAGGGTCAGAGAAGCACTAAAATGGAAGTGTCATTGTCATTAAAAATAATTCAGAATTGTTACACTACTGTACAATTCTTTTAGGTGACCATGTTTTCCACTGCTATTCAAAAATATACAAAATATAATAATATTTAATAATAACAGTAATAATAATAGAAACAAATTTGAAAGACCAAGGTATTGGAGTAAGCCTTCTTTTGAATTCCAGATGTCAGCATCAAGTGACAGGTTTTGAGGAAAAACACTTCCTATCTGGCAGACACAGGCCGGCAACCCTCTGGCAAGAAGCAGATGTCAGAAATACAACTGAATGTTCTGAAAGGCCAGAAGTTACTCTATTAAAGCGCAAATCTGCTATAAGAAATTGGTCAACCTAAATTGAAGTGGAGCCACTTTGTTCACAAATTTCTTTTAAATTATTTTGCTTCTCTCTCAGCTTTGCCCACTCAAGCGAGTGCTTAGCAACTACCAAAAATGAAGTCTCACTTCTTTGCTCTGTTCTTAGGACAGGTAGGATTGTTTACTCAATCTTTGAAAATGATCTGATCAGAGGGATAGACTAAGTAGGATTAAGAGGTATCAGAAAGAAGGCAATTAATACAAAAGAAATTTCTATCTTTATCTTTGGAATTTAAGTCATGAACTAATGACATTTCAGTCTAAAGGAAGGAGATACAGGGATATCCTAGCCCATGCAATGCATCTGCCCAAGCAGGTTATAATAATATAATATTTATTTAATATTTATTATAGTATTATATATTATATTCCTATTCCTATACTGCATATGTATACAGATGTGCCCTGTGGAAACCTTAGATTAGAGCTTAGTTTTCAGTTCTGAAGGCTGGATTAAAACAATCACACATAGGAAATAGCACCTCAGTTATACAGTAACAATAATGCAAATGCAGTACCCATCTATTCATATAGGGTTACAGAACTGAAAGCTGCATAGTAGTAGTTTTAACAGCACTTGGACTGAGCATATCCCACTGTGAATGGTTGCAGTTATAGATTGCATATGTTATTTTAGTTATGACTGGTTAATTTGCAGACAATTTTATCAGCTATTATAAAATTCTCTCACACTCAATCATAAAATAATCTCCTATATTCCTCTGGGCTCTCAATTTTTTTCTTACTTTAAGAGGTACTTTGGCATCTAAAACCGTATTGACTTCAAGAGTTGCCTGCAATATGCATCTAGAAATCAGAGAATTTGTGCTTCAACATTTTAAAATGCAGCTGTCATGTCACCTTGGTGTCAATAAAAACAATTATTGAATGCCCCAAACAATACGTGTCCTGGGAAAGATGAACAATATTGAAGTTATTGCTATTATAACACTACAGAATTTGCCGAAAAACACACTGAGTTGTTATCCATTTGACAATACAATCAGGACACTTTTATATTAGTTGTCATTTAATTTTGTAATCATGTTTTTAGTTTATGTTTTTCATATGCAAACTTTTTCTAAAATGAAGAATAATTTTTATTTAATTTCTCAGACTATTGTACTGCTAACAAAAGTTACCTTCAGAATTTTCTAGAAGAGCAAACTTCAGTTTTAGTATGAAGTTTCATTCTAGTAGTGAAGCGTAATAGATTACAAATGCAAGACCCCTGGACAATAGGAGAGAACAAACTTTCAGCAACAATACCAGATCCTTAGAGGGGGGAAAAATAAAAAAGAAACCCCAGAGAACAGTCAAATGCTGAGACATGCTGCCCCAAGAGGTTAAACAATTTGTCCTTGGATATATTAAAAACTCAGCTGAACAGAGAGGACTGGGCCTGCTTTGAGCAGGTTGTGGGAGCAAAAGAGCTTGAGGCTCATTGCAACCTCAAATATTCTGCACTGTATGAGTTAATTTTCACTAAGACTATGCAAGTAATTTTCTCTAAATCACTCTATTAAGAGAAGAAAGACAAAATAATTGGAGAACTGAGCAGAGAAGCACAGGAGGAGTGAACAGGTTGCCCAGAGGTAATTGCTTAATTATTATCAGAACCAGACCCACCAGATAAGGAGCGTTGACAGTAAAGACAGTAAAAGAGGTTGTTTATTCAGTAGTATTTCTAGTGAGAATTTACTACTATGCTCTTGGTAAAATTAAACCTAAAGCAAAGAATGAAATTCACAGAAGCAAAGCAGGAAGCACTCAAAAGGAAGAAGTACAGGGAGAGATATACAGAGTAATTAAGATTCCAAGTTCTTCTCAGATTATATGAAATCATGATGTGTTTTGTATTAGAGTGACAAGCAGAGGGAACAAAGGTAGTGGAAAAAGACAGATGTCAAATTAAGACAGGAAACAGTATGCCACAAGAGTGAACTAGTAGAAGAAGGAGTCAATGCCTCGGGTGCATATGTGATGGAAGAATAAATTTATTGGAGATGGCAGTGACTAGTGGCAAACTGCAAAAGAAACTAAACCTAAGACCTCCTTATGCATATCAGTTTTGCTGCTAAAGTGGAACATATTAATTGAGTCAATATGCCAAAGTGATACTAAATAAAATCCACTAGTGTTGAGAGGCTACAACTTGCATCAGTTAAGAAAACATTTACTTAACTGAATAGGTTATAGTAAATTATTATAACTGTATAATAAATTATTTCATTCCATACTGAAGGACCTTGAGATTTGTCTAGCAGATGAAGGGGTTTTGCATGTGTTATAGATAATGACATGACTGACTACAAAAGTTCTTCTAGCCATGCCATGCCTTCCAGTACCCTTGAATACAATTAAATACCTATTAATTGACATGAGTATTGGAAACAGTTTTAGAGAATGAGGCAAGTCATTCAACAAAAACAAAACAAAAAAGAACAAAAACAAAAAAAAAAAAAAGAAACGATAAATTGGTTTTTTGAGCAATTGACAGTGATCTAGGCAATACGTTGTGTACATATGTTTTGGATTATAAGAGTCAGGTATGTCCTACCAGAGCTTATAGCAGCCTCTGCCCAGGCTCCTCATTACCATGAGGTATGTTTTGCTTTTCATCACCATTCCTTATTCACTTCCATCTATTGTATGGTTTAATTATTGAACCTACCTGCTCTCTCAGGCCTGTATAGCCTGAAGTAGTTTTCAGAGTTTCTTACCATTACACATGACTTTGAAGTAATGTCACATGTTTCAGGTTAGCCTTTCCACAAAGTTTGTTCTTCTGTCTTTATTTTAATCTTTTAAAATGCTTATCCAGTGACTCAGAAAATGTTCAAATAATTAATTTTACTATCTTTAGTAACAAAGACCACAAATGTCTGTGCTGAAAACTCAAGACAACTTTCCAGTAGAAAAATACTTCTAGCAAGCTGAAGAAAATAAAGCTGTGGGATGTATTAATTATAACTATTCGTCATATTTATTATAGACCAAGGGCAGATTCATACTTATTCCACATTCAGTCATGAGTCTGTCACTAATGAATTTCTCTGAAAACATTGAGAAAATAAATTATGCTTTGGTTAGAGGAATCCTTTTTATCCGAAAAGGCTGCTAGCACTTTCTGTTCTGCATGTTTTCTTCCTTCTAATGACAGAAGGAATGGAAATACTAGTACCAGTTACAACAGTAGTCTTTGCCATGTAGCGAAGCTATTAGCACCTTTCCACCCATACCAAGAAAGGATGCATAATCAATATTGTAAAAGTCCTCTGACTGCTTTTCCTAAAGTGCTCCTCATCCTACAGACACTAAACATGAACAATCTGGTTGGATTTAACACAAGAAAATATTAACTAAATTAGTGGATATTTACCTGGCAAATGCATGGGACTTTTTTTTTTTTTTAAATCAGACACAAGACTGGGCCTTCATGAGTTTTCACAACTGTAACACATTACACTGATATGTATGGACATCCTCCCCATCCCCTCACACACCCTAGTTGCTCATCCCTAAAAGTTCTAATAGTAGAGGTGTACTCAAGATTTTCCATACACTCTTTTTCTGCAGCTTTTGTGTGTGCTCTTCAATACACAGAATTTGAATTTGGGAAAGACATACCTCAGCTGATGTAATGCAGCTCTGCCCCCTTAAATGGATCTGACATTTACATCAGTCAAATATTTTCTAGGTATCTCTTATTTCCTGAGAATGCATACAGTTATTTTCCTTTAATTACCTGTTTTTCACTCAGCATTAAGAACATGACAGTCTAAATTTAGGATCATCTCAGCCACAAGTACAGATATGTTAATAAAAATAACCATTTTTCTTTTTGTCATACCAGCCTGAACAGAGAAGTAACAGAGAAATTAGGGGATTAATTCTGTAATCCTTTGTAGAATTTTGTTGCTTAGCAGCTTCTTTGTGAATCAAGGAAGGTGATCCTGCTATCATCACAGCTCATCAAATTTCACTTAATGAGAACTCAAGAGGGCACTGGTGAGAAATATGATATAGAGGGATAACTAGAATGAATTCAATGATACTACTTTACAAATTGTATCAAGTGTTATTTAATTAGTTTGATATGTTGAAATCTCAGAGGAAAAGTAAGCCAGGCAAGATTTACAGGTAGAAGAAACTTGTTTCAACTAATGTTCAATAAGCACAAGCAAAATTTCAGGTCAGAAGAACTGCATTAGATAGCTTCTCCCTTTCTTCCAAACCAGATCAGCTGGTCTAGCAGTCTCTTCCTGAAAGCTAATCTTTTCCTCATACATCATGATGGCCACAGCATCTAAAGGGAGAACTGCCGAAAAGTGTGTGACTGACCCATTCATCTAGTAGGACCAATTCAGAGTATTTAGCAAAAAAGCAAAGAGGTGCCACTGCCACACTCCCCTCCACATCCCCCATAGAGAGAGTGCGCACACTCACCCAGCACTTTTACTAGCAGCAGAACAGAGGTACTTCAACTATGGCAATTGTAAAAGACATTCATTTATTTGAAACTAAATGGCGCCAATAAATGTCAAAATGTTTGCTTTCTACCTTATTAAGATTTGTTGCTAGCCTCCTGTATGCTGCAGGTGTAAGACACATTTTTCAATTTTTAAAAAGTCCCTACAAAAATTTAACAAAGAGTTTAAAATAAAAGCACTTTTTTTGATATTGTAATTACTTTTAAAAGTGGTTTTCTCCAGCCCAGGAGAACATTAAATTCTAGTCCTCAGAATGCTGCATGTGATACATGATACGAGTTCACATACCTCAGAAGTCAGTCCTGTTAGTTCCAACAGGATAATGAAGGAAAACATGGTTAGAAAGCTTCAGTGACCCTTGGAAAAGTGATTTACTTAGCAGGAGGAGCGAGGGTTTCACAGTAATACAGGGTCTCTGACAGTTCAGCGGTAGCTTTTCATGAGAAGTTTCTCGATAAATAAAGATCTTGTTTAATTGTAAATTACTTGCAAAAGCAATTTATTTTTGTCCACTGAATACTATGAATTTTTGCAACTTGAACATTTTCAAAATATTTGTTCTGCTACCAAACCTGCTTATTTGAAGAAAAAGCTGATATTATGCTTTATCTCTCTGATCTCACATACATTAACATATCTCCAAAGAAGTTATTACATTTTATGTCTTACATATTAGGCATAGAATTTAAAGAGTCTTAGGCTAGTCTTCCTAACTTGCCTGCTGATTCTTCCACAGTAAATTTGACTACTGTGTTTATACTAGAACTTGGGTGTTATGGCTTTGATGCTACGTGATCAACCAACAACATCATGTCCATCTATCATACTCGAATATTTTGGTTTCACAGACATAATTAGTTGGAGACTAAAAACTTTAACAGGCAATACAATTGTTTGTATATTAAGGTTTTTTTCATACAAGACCTAAAATACTGGATTATACTGCATCAAGTGCAACATTCCATGATCCTTCTGTCATTTTTTTCTTCAAAAGGTAGAAAATTATTTTTTTTTTGCCTGAAAAATCCAGTATCACTGTCTAAACATTTATTAAGCCTACAGGTTGAACTGAATTTTGAGCAGAAAATACTTTTGGCCTTCATGGTACAAGGGTGGCTTTCTGCAACCAGCAGCAGCAGTTCTGAGCACTTGAAAGGTGTTGCCCTTTTTTGACAGCAGCTTGTGAGATAAATACACCAATTAATTGCAGAAACCTGCAAGCAAGTCTTCAAACTGATACCATGCATAATCTCAAATTGCTTATTAGTACTCTAGTTAAATTCAGGTAAGTCACTCTGAGGCTCTTTCCCCTAGTCGCTAGAACTTTGTAGAACAGGCAGGGCTTTGAACTGACTGACTGCAGGGCTGCAAGTGCCCTCTTCTGGATATCTGATACTACTCCAGTTTATTCAAAGGATAGCACAGATGACCATTCATTTTGTGAAAATGAAAAGATTTACTAAATGTAAGCTTGCTAGTGCAAGCTACATAAGCTTTTTTTATATTTGGCTAATAAGCATCAGCCAAATAATTTCATAAGAAAATACCTAGTTGTGTAGTTTAACAGAGCTTTAGTGTCATTTATAGATGTCTCTGTGAATAGGTTTCTTAACTGAGCACAGAAAATTGATCTTTAATCCTATCATTTTCAAGCAGGATTTAGATTAAGAATACACATATTCCTTTTTACTTCAAGTCTGACAAAGAATATTCCACTTGTTTGTCTTATCAATAAGAACATGAAGGAAACTATTAGAATGTCAAAACCCAAACATTAGTATAGCTTATACTTAGCTACTAATCCACAATGAGGTAGATATAGGTTCCCAGCTGCACTAGGAGTGTTCACAGTTCTGAAATACATCAAAGCACATCCATAAATCAGAATGTGCCTAAATATGGATGTAAGACATTTACTATAAGTTTAGGTGTCTGCCTTTGACAATCCAGGCATATACATTCACATACATTAAAGATTAAAATTAATGCTGTGCATGGCAGCACAATTTGCATGTTAATGATTACACAGCTATCCAAAGGAACATTGTAAACATGGGTTTATGCTATAATCAGATGTATATGGAAAGTTATACATAAAATAGAAGCAAAATTGGGAAATTTTAACCTGAAGCATCGACTGTATTCCACTTCAGCTAAGAAACAGCTTCTGATTTTGAGATATAAACTAAGAACAACCAGATGTTCACAAGAGCTCTGGCCAAGCTCATGTGAGTTTGGTTTTTTAGTAGACAAAATGGTATGGGGGAAAACAAGTTATGAGACCCAGAAATTCTGTACTTTATTTTGTTTAGCATACGTGCGTATTATTCAAAGACAGCACATGCAGTGCAGCAGCCCTTCCAAGACCTACACATGCTAGAAAAACTTATCATCCATTTCCAATTTATCGAATAAAGGCAGGCTTCAACCTTCTCAATTTAAGAAAGGAACATACACAGTCAAAAAGCCAAGGGTGAAAATCACACTTTGAATTTGACAGTGTCCCAGACAAGTGTGATTATTCTCATCAAATGTTTTGCTATTTTTCTTCTCAGGTGATATTAGAATGTCCTTCTTCAAGCTGAGAGTCTGGAAATCAACATACAGTGGAAAAGTTCTTTCCATCATCACTACTAAGTGATGTAGGGAAGCCAGCTAGCTCTACTGCGTGGTTTCATGGTTCAGTGCCTTCAGATTTCAAGTCCTGAAACACCATTGCACAGTCGGTGAATGGAAAATATGAAGTATAGATGATGTCAGAAAACAAAGAAGACCAGCCATTATGGACATGATGGTAAATGTGGAAATGCTAACCCACATCTCTGTGCAAACGCGAGAGGAAAACCTCTAGGCACTCACAGTCTTCCTCCTGCCTGCCACACAGACCTATTTGCGGATGTATGGCACCTGTTGATAGGATTGCACACAATAATTTTTTTGTCATCCCAACATTAGGTGCGCTTTTAGTACAGAAATTCCAGAACTATCTATACTTTAATGATTTTTCACCACATAGGAGCAAGCTATTTGATCTGAGAGGCCATAGATTGTGTGTTTTTAACCTCTCTAGATCTCTGAACTGCTTTATTGGTCTATATTGCTTCTTAGCACATCTTTATCTGAGGAAACTCATTAACATGCTAGTTACATCATTTGCTAATCACTAATGAAAATGTTAAATTAGATCAGACATAAAATTGATCTCTGTGACACCTCATGATACACTTCTTGCCCTTCACATCCCAGCTCAATAGGCTGCTTTCATTATCTTTTGTTTATGGTCTTTTGGGCAGCTTTCAACCCTGTGTTATTCAGGTCAACTTCCATTAATTTTTCAATGAGATTTGCAAGCCACTGTTTTATTAATTCCTGCTATCACAAATGTTTAATTAAATTCTACATACATTAAGTTTCCTCTGTTCCTACGTTCCCTTTGTCAGCTATGCATTACACGATTTAAGAATTACATGACTGATATTCTTTGTTCTTCCCGTACTCTGTTGCTCAATAAGCCCTGAGTGCTTGCAAAAGTAATGTTTGTTTCAGTATATTACTGTTACTTAAACTTAGGACTCTTGCACAGTGTTGTAATTTTCAGACTCATGCTTTCACTCAGCAGCACATTTATCTTATCTTTGTGACAGTTTCTCAGTTCTCCATGACTTTTCGTGAATCACAACAGGTGGTATGGTGAGCATGACATATGGTCACAATCCCCTGGATCCTGGGTTGTATATGCTTAGAGTAGCCAACCAAAATTCATACACACACACGCTCTAACCTGAGATATTTTCCTACCAGTTCTGATTTGGGTCCTCTCTATAGCCCTCCTAAGACAAAAACCTGTATTGAAAATAGTCTTTATCCTGGAATGTTTCTTACTGGTTCTATGCTGCAGCTAATAGCGAAAGTAATACATTTCCTTCCTTTCTGTGGAAATCAATAAATTACTGGTTTCACATATGGCTACTTAAAAATCACTTAAAAATCCACTGATACACAGAACAAATATGGCCCACTTTTTAAAAAAAGACTAATTATATTTACAGAA
The DNA here is from genome assembly GCA_009867235.2 of Psittacus erithacus. Classification (NCBI taxonomy): domain Eukaryota; kingdom Metazoa; phylum Chordata; class Aves; order Psittaciformes; family Psittacidae; genus Psittacus; species Psittacus erithacus. The sequence continues at coordinate 43,905 of WYDI02031779.1, read as the reverse complement.
AAATTTATTAATTACTACAATTATCTTATAAATCCTTTGCAAAACATTAATAAAAAATCTGATGAAAAATATACTGCTTTTATTTAACTGCATAATAATCATCAACTATATATAACCAACACTTCGAACTTTGATACCAAGCTGACATTATTCATTATTTTGGAATTGGCCTGAGTGATTAATTTCCCAGTGTATGGAAAAAGTAATTCTTGTGCAACAAAGTTCATAAATGTTCTTAACTAAAATTAATTGCAGCTAGTTCCAATTTTATTTGTGAGCTTTCAGAGAAACTGTAGAACTGATTCACTAGACAAGCAAGCAATTATGTAGCAAATATGTCTTAGAAAGGCAGAACTCAGGAAAAAGGTGTATCTTTTATATCTCCAGGTATCAGCACATCCTGTAAAAAAAAAAAGTGAATATTTCTATGGATTCTAATTACTCTTTAGTATCTAATAAAATGCTACTAACTGTAGGATTTAAAACAGATCCATACAAGAAAATTCACCAATGCTGTGTGTTATGACTATGTGAGACAAAAAAGCCAACATATTTTTTTTCCAATATACAGCAAAACCACCAAAACCAAGCCGAGGAAAGGCCCAAATCTAGAATTTTCTTTTTTTTTTTTTTTATACTGCAAGTAAGAATTTTTATTTTAGCTACCTAAAATATAGATGCTTAGTCCAAGATGGTCATTTGCCTGACTTTATGCTCAAGAGAAATTCATTCTTAGCTAGCTGGGGGAAGAAAATGGTGGCAGGTGCCCAAATACAAGCTGCTTGTGCCATTTCAGCTCTCTACACAAAGCTGTCACATAAGACAGGGGACCATGGGAAAATCCACAGTCTCCTAGGGTAATAAATAGTCATGCAAGCACCTCCAAACATTAATAACAGCAATAGACCTTTATGTATCAAAAGCAGATAGTAGAGGGTGAGCTTAAACTAAACACCTCTTGTTTTAGACAGTTGCAGACAGGTGAAAGTAATTTCATTCCACGTATATTACTTCATCTATGCAAAACAGAAGAGGAATATAACACAACTCTGAAAACAGATGCAAAAATAATCAGAATGTAGTTTTGAAAGTGAAGGTGTGTGAAAATTTGCAAGAAGTATAAGGTAGTGTTGCATGGAAGTCTCATTTTAGGGTGCCTAGAAGTAGACTAAGAACTACCTTTTGGCGACATGCTTCAAAGTACTGAAATAATACAAACTCTCTTAGCTAAAACTCTATTCCAATTTTAGACACTTCCTCCAGTCTTTTCAGCCTGGTTTAGCTTCAGAAACTTATCTTGAATTTGGTGATTATTTTAAACTATTAAAAGGAAATTATGTGTTTGAATGGGAGTTTTTATTAAAGGACTTTTTCTCTTGAGGGAAGTTTATACATGAGCAAAGAAGCTACCATTAGATTAATGGAATGCAAATTTTATCTATTTACATTTCTGAATTCCTTTTTCTTACATTTTTATTAGATTTCTTCCTTCATGTTTTGCTTTCATTATGATCATAATTTGACATGCAGCTGGCAATAGTTGATTTTCATTTTTAGCTCTTTGTAATACCACCCCCAACTGACATCTGTTACTTGCACTTCTTGTGATCCCTTTGGAGGAAGGAAAACATATTCCTATCTTTATAGGCAGTACCAAGAGTACTGTGGGAGCTACCAAAGTACACACTAATAATGACAAGAATAACAACTTAATCTGAGCTATTTTCTCTTATCTGCTTTTCAGAATCAGTTCACCCATCTGACATTAGCACTTTACTAATATATACCAATGAGCTGCCAAAATATTTAACTTTAAAATTGACAAACATGTCTTGGCTGCACACTCTCAAGTATTAAAAGCCTGGAAAGCAAGCTGTATGCTGCCTGTGTGCATTTTATATATACACAGACCAAAGCTTCATTATTTGCATTAGTATCAGTCCAAAAGCATTTCTCACATTCAATGAAGTTTTGGCCAGAAAAAAATCAGCATCAAATAAAAGCAGTCACTTTTATTCACAGATACAAGATTTTAAATAAGAGACAGCATCAGAAGACAGGAAACCTTCAACATAGTCAGTAACAAGCGACATTGAGAAGAGACAGAAATCCTCCTAGGACCAAAAAAATAGCCAGTGGGACTTTTTTGAATTACCAGCCACAGAGTGCAAGAGATTACTGTGAAGTAATATAATTCATGACTGCACAGAGTACTTTAACAGAGAAAGAGAAAATCTTAGACTCACAGTAAAGACTCGGTGGCCAAGGCAATTTATTTTTCTCGGAAAAGTGTACTGGAAGAGCTTTTCATTTTTTTTTAATCTTACAGTTTACTACTACCAGTTGCATCTGCATATTAAATAAAGGCCCAGTATAGTGAAGAATATATAATCATGAATTTAGAAACTTAATTTGCTTACAAACCAAAGTGGCACAGACAACCACAATTGCAGTGTTCTTTCTTTCTGCGTGTTTGACACTAAAGCCCTAAACTTTTTACATTAGAAGATCTTCACATTTGATTTTTTTAAGTGTTTAATAGAAATACACATGCAAGAAACCAAGTAGTTACGCAATGTAACATGTTTCTTATAATTGTTACCAAAACTACAAAGCCTGCAACAAGATACCATCAGAGAAGCTTACAGGTATGCTCACACAGAATCAGGAATCCAGGTCAGGAATCCATGACCTCACTGCTGCAGATGGTTATGGAGCAGTTCATCTTGAATGACATCATGTGGCATGTATCTGACAACCAGGTGATAAGGCCCAGTCAGCATGCATTTATGTCCAAAACTGTCTTCAGTCTGGGGTCCCTCATTACAAGAAGGACATTGAGGTGCTGGAGCGTGTCCAGAGAAGGGCAATGGAACTTGTGAAGGGTCTAAAGAACAAGTCTTAGAAGGAGCAGCTGAGGGAACCAGGATTATTTGGTCTGCGGAAAAGGAGACTCAGGATACCTTATTGCTCTTTACAGCTACCTGAAAGGAGGTTGTACCAAGGTGGGCATCAGTAACTTCTCCCAAGTAGCAAGCAATAGGACAAGAGGAAATGCTTTCAAGTTGTACCAGGGGAGGTTTAGATTGGATATTAGGAAAAAAGTCTTTACCAAAAGGGTAATGCAAAGCATTGGAACATGCTGCCCAGGAAAGTGGTTGAGTCACCATCCCTGGAGATATTTGGAACATGTAGATGTAACACTTAGGGGCACAGTTTAGTGATGGACTTGGCAGTCTAGGTTAACTGCTGAACTCGGTGATCTTAAAGGTCTCTTCTAACGTAAACAATTCTATAATTCTATGAATCTGAGCATACAAAAGGTAGCAATTGAGCTATAAAGTTCATAAATGTGTAGAAGCAATGACCTGAACTATCACAAATCCAGAACTGAAAGTGAGAACACAGGAAACAGTTCCTAGAGTCATCACTGATGTTTCTCTGATGTTATCAGCTCAACATACAGCAGGATTCAAAGTGACACAACTAAGCACTACACATTCCTCAGGAAAAGCATTAATAAGGAAGAGGATACGTTTAAAAAAGGCCCCTCCAGAAAACATTAACAAGCCCATATCCTGAGCACTACAGGCAACTACACATCTCAGGAAAGACACAGTTGAATTAGACTCCAAAATATGGTGGACTCCAATGAAATACAGACAAGGGCAACTAAAATGATTAAAGGCTTGAAGGTCCTACCCTGTAATGAAAGATTAAGAAGGCTAAGACTCCTTAATTTGGAAAGAACACAAAGAGAATGTGATTAAGCTTTAATAATTTCTGAATGCAGTGAATATGTGCAGAACCATTGCTCACTAAAATGCACAGAACTACAACTAAGAACCACTTGATAAAGCTAGCAAGAGACTATTTTAAAGCAGGCAAATAAAATGCCATTCAGAGACAACAGTACTCCCTATAGTTTGGTGCTACATTTCAAGGTCATGGAGGTAACCAGTACCAGTATATTAAAAAATAGACTACCAAAAACCCCCTCACAGTTAATGGATGCATAAAAGGTAATTAAAAGGCATAAGCAAGATCTTGACTGCCAACACCCCTAAAAAACAGCAGTTCTGGGACGCTGAAAATGAAGAGTGCTGTTTCCTATCATTTTCCATTGCTATGCTGTCAGCTGGAGAATACTAAGCTATATGTTGCCTTGACTCAGATGGGCCTTCTTATGTCCTCATTTGCTTCACCTTTTAACCTGAGAGATTTTATTCCTTTGCTGCAAGTATGAAAGCACAATTATTAATACGAGCTAACACATGTTTATCAGGCAGTGTGTTAAATCAACTAACGTGATATACGAACAAATACAAGAAAGCAAACACTTCAAAACAAAATGGAAGAATTTACTTACTATGAGAAATAAAAATTTTGTGTTTAAATTACTTAATCATATTATGTTTGATTATAAATCATCTTTGCTTTTCCTCAGAAATAGCCAATTTTCACAAAAGCACTTCTTTTTATCAACTATTAATTAACATTAAATACTTTAAGTACCATATATGAAACTTTATGCTACTTCACTAATTTTGGAAAATATAAAATTGTTAAATTCCACCTTGTGTGTTACTTTATGGGGCTATTAGGTTTTATGCCTGTGAAAAAAAGGAAATTAACAGAAAACACACTGTGTTGCTTAGTATTTTTCACCAAATAAACTGATAGAAATGCAGGAATGAGCGCAACCTGTTCATGACATGACCATACTTTTAGAAAATCAGTCACAGCTATTGATGATTTTTAGGGACAGTGTATTAAGGCTTGTGAGGTAACTATAATTGGTGAGGTTTTTCTCTTAAAAGAATGAAATTAAATCTCTATACTTGTGATATTGGGCTGCAGTGCTTTGTCAGAGATAAATATTTTCAAAGGGATAACTGTCTGCCTAGTGAAGAACAAACCATAAAAATTATATTCAGATAAAAACTCTTTTATCTGGGCAAAAAATCACAATCAAATCTGGTCCAGATTAGCAACATTTCCTGGTTTTTTAGGTCATACGCATGTCTTTTATTGTTTTCTGCACTGCATGTTGCAGAAAAGTCTTCAAAGTGCATCAGCTCTATACCTACAGTCATAGTATGATAGTACCACACAGAAATTATATATGTAGAGAACAGGGCTAGCTGAAACAAAACAGTAACGATAAAGCCCCAAGCACAGAAAGGCAGGTTGTTATCCAGGGCTATGGAAATTCTTCCAGCACCAACCACTTGCCAAACAATATTCTTTTGTAGTTCTCTGGTACAGAAAAAAAAAATGGAAAAATTAAAAGCTCTACTAAAGAGTTATATATTTGATGGTGAACTTTTGTCTTCTTATATACGACACACAACTCTTCCAAAGTATTTTTCCTTATAGACACTAGGTCGTATCCACTTCAGCACCAGTGGCCTATCCCTGCAGGAACTAGAGAATATAAGCCACTGTTCAACAAACCCTTTCCTCCTATCTATTTGCACCTGAAATTGTTAAGAGTGGAAAATAGTAAGCTCTGTGTCAGCAACCAGTCCTGCAGATTGCTAGCTGATATAGCACTCTCTGTTGCAGTTTTATTCACATTTACTGGGGTCTATACACATTTAAACTATTTTTAGTTCTAACTATAAATGTGATGGAAGTTTCAGGTCCAGATGTCTCGTAGAATTATTCAAGTTCAAGCGCTTCTCCAGAACTGGTGAAACTAATCCTCTTGCAGTCACACCTTCAGCAAGTCAGAATACACAAAGTGGGAGATTTAAGGTCAAATAAGCCACCTCATGTTAACTCTTTCAAGAAGCAGCCCAGGAAGCCTAAAAAAACAAAGCCCAGACTTTGTGGTTTGATATGAAATTAAAGGTAAGACCAACCCATTAAATATTTATTAATTCACAGATGAAGATAGATCCTTGAATTCACAAATTCTGGTTGTGTTTACACAGGAGATTTTACTTCAATCCCTCAAATATCCTGAGGAATTCTGTAGATCACGAATTCTAATACTTAGTAACTGCACAATGTCAGGGACATAAAAATGGATGCTAAGCAGTAATTGAGATTAGGTTGGATCAGAAAGTTTCCAGAAAAAAAGGCATCTATTAGTGAACTGAATGCTGGAAATTGCAGTCTTTCACACCTGTATACCTCATTAAAGAAACTGGTTTTTAGAAAGCGCTCTTTAGCTTCTTCATTTTGATTTAAATCAGATCCATACAGCATGAGATGAAAAGAAAACAGGTATTATACAATTTATTTCTGGCATTTCTAAATAGTCAAATAAAAACTGAAAAAACCCAGGCCATTTGGGAGTATTTGCTTTATGAACAAAATGGTTTATTACAGTCCTATGCCACTGGTTAGCAGTTATATAATTAACAGTTAAAGCATCAGAAATCTTTGAGCCAGCATATAATTAGGATGAAGAACGCAACTACGCGTAGTGCCCATAATTAGGCCTATGAAAGCTGAAACAGGCAAAACCATTAAATCAGTCAATGCTTAAATCAGATGGGCACTGCACCTACTCACTACTCTGTTTACACATGATGTCAAAGTTACATAGCGAAACTGCAGCTCATACACACTGTGCAGACATTTTGCAGAAAGCATCCTTAATTAGCTCTTACACTGACTTAAGAATACCACCTACTGTGTTTCAAGTACTGTAGCAATGCACTGCAAAAAGACAGCATAGCATAGTGAACACACCAATAGCTTTCTGAGTAAAATAGGTAGTCCAAGTTTACAAAAACAAAGCAAATTAGTGCAGTAATTTTTAAGTTTACCTACATAGTAAACTATATAGTTTGCCTATGCAATTGCACTTTCAGAACAAATACAATGCTACCTCCATTATAAATGAAGAATGTCTTTAGAGAAGACCTGGGGTTTTGTCCGAATCTTCTCTACATGCAACATAGAAGAATTAATCTATGTATTGATATGTGTGAAAAAACCTCTTAAAATCCTAGGAAAGTTTAAACAAAATAAAAGTTATTTACCACAGACTAAGGGCTTTACTTCTGCTCTTTCTGCAATGGTAAATATGATTCCTCAGCACACTGGTGCCACACAAACACAAAGATCTGCAAAAGGGACCTCTACATACTGAGGCGCCAGGACTCTGAATTGTGACACTAACAGATTACTTATTTATTTTTTCCTGGAAAGCAATACCTGAACCAAAAAAAAAAATAAATGGTATTAAGTATATGGACTGAGCAACAACTGAGAAACAAAAAAACCCAAACCCCAAACTCCATCCAATTGGATATTAAAAAATTCTTTTCCACAGTGAAGACAGTGCATCAGTGGAACAGGTTTCCCAGAGACATCGTGCAAAACCCAGCTGGGCAAAGCCTTGAGCAACCCTGTCTGATGTCCTTCCATGAATTTGGGCTGCTGACTTCCTGAGGTCCCCTTAGTCAATACTCGGTAGCAAATATAGTAACAAACACACATTCAAAAGGAGGAAAATACTGCTTTCTTTTGAGGGTCTTTTATACCTGTTACATTTGCACCAAATGTGTTTCAATATAATTTTTGTATACTTATTTTTTCAGCACACTGAAAAGTGAATGGAAACAGACATTAGCAGCATAAGATATTAGGGTATGAAATACGTTCTACAGTTCCTGTGTTTTACTGGCAAAGTTAGAGCAATTCCTTTGGAGGAAATTTGTTTATCTGCTTTATGCCAAAAACCAGGAGGCAGACTGGAATATTGAAAGTAAAATAGCAGGAACATAGAGTCCTTCTGACAGTGATAAGACTGGTAAAAAGACCAGGAATTATGCCTGTGGCTATCAATCTGGTGCCGAATCCTAAATAATCTATGTTGGTTGGTCTTTCATAGCTTCTGTAAATCTGCCTTTACACCTGCCTAAACAAAACCCTAATACAACTGGACACAGAAAGACAGTACTTCATTAATTTCAATGTATTCAATGTGTTTTAATATATTAGCTCTACAAAAATAGTGTTCAATTAGGGAAGAGTCACTCAGTAAATGCCTTATATATTCTTGGCTCATAAAGAGCTACACAGTACTGCAGGGAGCAAACTGTACAGTTATTAAATGCTATTTTGAGATATGTCATATTATTGCTGAAATCTGCGCAAAGCAAGAAAATGAAGAACCCTCAGTATTTGAACTTTAAAATTATACTGTATTTCAGTAGCTACATTTTCACTTCATAAATCCAAAAGGTCCTGATAGCTAGAACCTACATATAATCACAGCCCAAGTAGAATATATTACAGTAAATGTGACAAGATAGATGATAAATGTGGCGTTACGGTTCAAGGATTCACAGTCACAATGTGAATACATTATGTACAGTGACAATTTTCATAATTTATTCATAATTTTAGGAATACTATGAAAAATATAGAAGCACTTTAAAAATCAGATCAATGGCACGTACAGCACTGAGTAGTTGAAACACACATTTGCTGTGTATTTTCATGTACTTTCATGTATTATTTTGCTGAGGGATAGATTCCAGGATAGTAGCACTCCAATTTTCTTACTGCTGAGGCTCAAGCTTTTGTTGTTGTATTGAAACACCCATAAAAGTTTGGATTCTCTAAGATCTTTTGTAACATATGCCACTGTGTAGCAGTTAATATCACTGATAGTAACTGCACAAAGAGATAGTTTACTGAAAATATGTGTTAAGCTCACTGTGGAAGTACAAACTGAAAAAACACAGGTTTATATTAAGTATTGGAGAAATCAAGTCATTGTTTCTTTGCATCTTCCTTGGTGTTAAGACTTGATATCACACTAGAGGACATCATGTCAGCCTTCTGGTCTGCATGACCAAGGAAACAAATGCCACACAGTGGAAACAATGCACGTTGTACCACACAGCTGCAGTATGTCACCCCTGAGGTAGACCCTGCGGTATATCTGACTTCCCACTCATCGGAAAGATCTCAGTAGTTCTGGTGCTCCTCTCTCAAAACAGATGCTGATGGATTGTGAACTGTATTAAAAGAAAACCAAAATAAAATTTTAATACCTACAAACCTGTTTTACAATTAAAAGATTCAAAGAGCTCAAGCTGTTTCTTTTAACAAAAAGCATGAGGAACAATTTGATTACTATATGAAAGTATCTCCACAGAGAGAAAAAAGTAGGTGGCAAAGAGCTCTTTAATCTAGCTGAGAAAATGAAACAAGAATCAAAGGTTAGAATCTAAAATGACACATATTAAAATCTGAAATTAGGCATACATTTCTACCTCAACCAATTAGCAAGTACATTTTTAAGTTCTTTTGCTATTGACGCCTTTCGAAGAGCTCTTTTTTAATCTGAAAAGACACAATTTTATGAGAACTTCCTGCTACTTCTCCTACAGATTAAAATGTAAGAACTGATTGTACAAAATGAATGGCCACCTATTGCAGAAGAGACAGGGAGGAAGAATACCATTTTTTCCCCCCCCGATAGAAGAATGAGCAACTTGGTAAAATGCTAACTTATGTAAGTTTCACTAGACATGTCATAGGTCAAAGAAGCTACTCAATTTATCAGCAGTGTCCCCATAGAATGAAGTTCACTGAGAACAACTTAAAGCCTGAAGTTCTGAGCTGCTTAGGGTTTGGAGTATTGTAGTGTAGTGGTTTAAGCCCTGCCACGCAGCCCACTCTCTCACTCCCTCCCCTTTCTCCCTCAGCTCCTGGAGGGATGGGGAGGAGCAATGAAAGAATACAACTCCCACAGGTTGAGATAAGAACAGTCCAGTAACTAAGGTATAACACAAATCAACTACTGCTACCACCAATAATAATAATGATAAAGGAAATAACAGAAGAGAATACAACGGCTCACCACCAACCGACACCCAGCCCCACCCCAGCAGAGCTCACCCTTCTGGGTAACTGCCTGTTACATAGTGGGCATGACATGCTGTGGTATGGAATATCTCTTTGGTTAGTTTGGGTCAGGTGTCCTGTCTCTGCTTCCTCCCAGCTTCCCCTCCTC
>WYDI02031779.1:0-33817 GCA_009867235.2 Psittacus erithacus | reverse complement strand
ACTGGACTGTTCTTATCTCAACCCGTGGGAGTTACATTCTTTCGATTCTCCTCCCCATCCCTCCGGGAGTGGGGGGGAAGACAGGTTGTGGCGGGGGGAACGAGCAGGCTACATGCTTTTCTAATTTACGACTAAGCTTAAATCACGACACCTTGGGGGTCTTTTCTGTCTTTGACTAGTGCTGCTTACAAGCTGCTGATGGTTCTGGTGCGTCCACCCTCCGCTTCAGTGTATTCTAAGGGTCTAGAATTCTGCTTAAATGTCTCCTGTGTTTTATTGCTGTCCTCAAAAAGGTGATTAATTCACTATGCCTTTCCCAGACACTCTCTCCTGATGGTGTGTGGCTAACAATTCTAAAAATACTTAGCTTTTATGGAGTGTTTCCCCTCCAAAGAGGACAAAGGCTTTATGGTCTGACCTGGTAGCTATTTTCAGGGTTCTATTGCAGCCTCTGGAACAGAGTCCAGCTGTTCTTTAAGGGCTGATAATCTTGTTGGGGGCCTTCCTTTTATTTCTTTAGAAAGAAGGTGTTAGGAATGTATTTTGTGTGTGTGTGTGCTCTAAAGGTAAGCATATAGGAATGCAGGAAGTATATTTGCTGAAACTGGGCAGGATTTGCCAATGTTTGTTTGTTGGGTTTTGGGGTTTTTTTGTATTTTGTTGGAAAAAATGTACATGGGAGAGATTGTACAAATTTAATGTCTAGTGGAGATGGAAGAGCAATGTAGCAGATGTGCAGGTGTTATACAGCTAGTGGCTATGAATACCCCTTGTCTGGGTGATAAGTGGAATCTGGTTTGAGGAGAGTCTGACTTAATTTGCCATGTTATTGTGAAACTTTATAGTCAGATTCTTCCAAGTTCTGGAGACATCAGTCATTGCTTTGGTGGTGGTGTTGCTCAGCTGCATTCACAACCATGGCATGGACTTCTATGCGCAAGGCACTTCTGAACATATCCTAAGTTATAGTCCCGGGACCAAAATGTGTAAACCTAAAGCATTAGAAACTCTGTCGGGTTCAATTCAAAATCCCTTCTAGTTTGTGTGAGCCCAGAAAGGTAAATCTGGAAAGATCTGTCTCAGTGTTGATACCAACAGGTGCTTTTTCTCTGGCAGGCTAGGCTTGCCCTTGAGTTACAAAGCAGAGAACCAACATACAAAACTCCTGCCCTGCTCCTGCTGGTGTTCATACGCGAGGAGGGAATTGGGCTTTCCAGAGCTGGCTCTTTCTTCAAAGCACTGTAGTGGTTTTGGTTTTTAACCTCCACAAATTCTGTACATCCACTCCAAGCCCTGTAAATGGGAATTTCAAACTGCTGCCTATATCCTGGGGGTTCTTTTATGAAGATAATGTGATCTGTCTCCAGCGTCCCAGGGGAATCCATAGGAAGACTTCTCAGTGCTCTGGCTCCTGCTGCCTGATTTACATGGAAAGGGAGGAGGAGAAGGGACAGTATGAGCATACCCTGGCAGTTTTTGTACTAGAAAATGAAAAACTACACAGACAAAGAAGGATAAAAGGAGAATATATTTCTTTTAGTTACTGGTTCTTGTTTTGAGGATGAATTTGACAGTCTCAGCTGTTCAGAGATCACAAGTTCACTGGAACATGTTTTGCTTTCACGTGTGATCTTGGGACTTGTCTCTTTCAATTTCAGAGGGTTCTTTTGTCTGCACTGCCTGAAGCCACCCACAGATCTGCATCTCTCTAGAGATTAAAAAAAAAAAAAAATAAATAAAAAAAGAGAAAGTATTTTGCTGCTGCTTAAGTTGGCATCACTTTGCTCTTGTAAAATTGTTGCTCTGATTTCCAGGGGCAGGGTTTGGCCTGTGTTTGTTGTTGGTAGGTCTGTTGTTTTCTTCTTGTGTCTTAGGATGTGCTGTTCCTTAACTGCTAGTATTTGGAGATATCTTTTCTTCAGCTGCACCCACCAGGCAGTGGAAAAGAAGGTAGATTGGTGTTTAAGGTGTATGTGTTCCTTTTTTTACTAATTGTTCTGTCTTATTGTGGGTGAACTTGAATTGGTGCTTTGTCTTCCTGGTGATGCCTCTCAGCTTATATTAACTAAAATTGTTGAAGTGGATTATTTCAGCTACGTTAAATTCCTGGATGAAGACTCTTTTTCATAATAAAGTGGTCTTTAATTTGACTTTTCTGATGTATTTGCAAAGCGAATTGAACCAAGCTCTTAGAAGTTGATTTGGATTCTTTTTCCATGTAAAGAAACACTGAATCTCTCTCTGCTTCTGGTTCCTTATCAGTAAAACAAAGATGACATTACTTGCCTTGTTTCACAGTGGTCATGCTTGCAGAATCTATAAACACTTGTGGAATTTAAGTTCCTCAACTGGGGATTTCGTAGTAACGCTGTATGGTTCTCACAGCTGGAAATGGCACTCTTGGATACTGGCAACTGCACTTAGACCTCCAGGATAAACAAGGATGGTGATGTGTGATCACACACATATGTGTTTTTGAGGGTGCATTTTTGTGAAGAGATTTTGGTGGGACCGAGGTTATGTAGTAATTAGTTTTGAGAACCACTCTGCCTTGGTCTAGGAAAATACTTTTACTGCCATTGAGTTAATCTTCTTCAGAGCAGACCATGTCATGCTGTGTTTTGAATTTTGGGCTAAACCAGTACTGGTAATGTACCGGTATGTTAGGTGTAGCTGAACAGTGCTTCACAATGTCATGTTTTCTGTTTCTCACTCTGCCTGCCCTAGTAGTAGCATGGGGGCAGTCAAGAAATTTGGGAAGGGGCATAGCTAGAACAGCAGACCCGGAGAGGTATTCCGTCCCAAATAGCACCATCAGTAATAACAGCTGTGGAGTAGCCTTCCTAAAATAGTCATTGTTCAGAGGCTGGCTTTGCATTGTTCTGCTGTGGGAGGCAGTCAGGGACTGCCTTTGTCTGTTTCTTTGTTTGTGTCTTCACTTATTAAACTGTCTCTGTCTGGAATTACAAGCTTTTCTCACTTTTGCTGTTCCAGTTCTCTCCTGCATCCCATCCCCCTGGGGTGGGGAGAGAGTGAGTGTCTTGGTGTGTGCTTAATGACTGCACCACCACTAAAAAAACTCAAACCGAAACAAACCAACCCAAAAAGAAAGCAGCTAAGGACTTCCATAGAGCAGTGCTGCTGGCTTTTAGGTCCCAGAGCATTTTAAGCCAATTTTACCTTCAGTAACTTACTGATACTGGTTCCCAGTTACCTGTGGTTGTTCACATTTGAAATTTACTTGTTGGGTGTTGTTGCTCTTGCGTGGATTGGGAAAAGGCAGATAAAAATTGCAGTCAAGCATCCTGTGGCTGGTGTGTTTGGAGAGAAAAGGTTGCAAACATCATGGGAATAGCTCAGTAGGCAGGAAATGGAGACCCCTGCATGCCATAGGAAGTGAGCAAAGAGCTCACATTTTTCACATGTACATCTGTCAGTGCTCTCTCTGTTGTGCTGTGTGTGCTCTGCCCAGTGCTCATCCCTTTGCTCATTATTAATTAGCCTTGGTAAATATGTGTACATGACTACTGATGAGTTATGTTAATCTCTATGCTGATGTAGCAGGATCATTTAGACAGGAGATGAATCTCAGTAAGTGGATCCGTGCTGGCCTTTCAGATGTCCACCTGAAATGATCACCTACTCTCTCTGGCTGCTGTGGTCTTATCTCTCCTGCCTCTAATATGAGCATTGACTGATACAGGAGCACTGTCTGCCTTTGATGTGGCATTGTTTGGTTGTTCTGAAGTTCATTGTCAACCTGTTGAAGGAAGTGCAAAGCCTTTACACTCTAATTTGTGGGAAACAGTTATATATTCCACTGTGGGGTATACGTAGAGCACTTTGACAGTATAAAATTCACAGGATCTGGAGGAGGGATTAATGAACTAAAGTAATTTTCCTTCATAGTAAAATTGTATAGGAATGAAAGATTGTTATGCCTCCAAATACTCTGAAGAGCTTTTGAGCACTTCCGTGATTTATGGGTTTGTAGATTCCTAATAATTGTCTGAACAATAGGAATCCCTTCAGGGATGTGTTTTGGAGATGGAATGACACCTGGGCTACCATTCCTGGTTACGTTTTTTTCTGCTTTCATGCCAGTCAGGTTGTTTCAAAGCTCAAGGCGCTGGATTGGGCCATCCTGGAGACTTGCTGGCCTTATTTTGGCCTTATTTTAGAGAACAAGTCCATCATACTAAATCTGATTTTAGTGGTTTAGTATACTATACAGCATGCTGAAGGGGTTTTTCAGTGTTAGAGACTCTCAACCTGTAACGTAGTATAAGCCAATGAAGATAAATAATTGACAGGGTTTGGCATTTTTGTCATGCAAACCTTGTAGCAGGGTATTCAACAGTTTTGTTTCTGCAGAGCACAAACATATGGGCTGTGGAGTGGCATCTGTATAAAATAAAGTGCATAAGGAAATACTTTTAGGACTGGAACATCACTTGTTTCCAAAGAAAATATATTTTTCTGATTATCCTTCCTCCATTCCCCCTTCTGTCTAGAAAACCCAAACAGTTTATTGAATTATTCAGGTCATTTAGTTTTGTGTAAGCTCAGCTTGAAATTGCATTTTCCAGAGGGGTTGTATTGCCTTAAGGGAGTTGTAATTCAGCCTGGCCTATTTCTTCTCTCCATGCTGCAGGCTGGTTTTCCCTTTCTTCATTCTCAACCAGCTAAGCTGCTTGGTGCCCTCAGGGATACCTGCGTGGTGGTGTCCTGGGAAGCAAAGCCTGGCCCATAGGCTATGGGAGAATTTCATATCTGAGCTGTATTCCCTGGAGTGAACATTATGACCCTGGAGAAAAATACAGTTCAGCGTTGAGCTGACTTGAAATTAATTTTGGGGAGATTGGTTTGATAAAGAGAAACAGTTTAATTTGGCACTATAAGGGTGTTTTATTTACTTTGATTAAAGAATGCCTAAGTGTAAGGGTTTTGCTGTTTCTGAACCAATATAGCTTGGAACTTTTCTAATTTTATTTATTTTTCCCAGAGTAAAATGCTTTCATCTTAATTTAAGCTGAAGAATGGGCATTTTCCCTCAGTTCAGGGAAAGAAAACATTTTCTTTTGTTTTGAAATAGTGCATTAAATGTGAAATCTCCAGTTTTTAATTGAATTCAGCTTTTAAAATAAAAACCATCAAGATTTTCATGCAAAATTATTCTGGCACAGAAAAGCCATGGTTATTTGCTAGCGTTGATGAAAACATGCTAAGCTTCTTCAACTGCAAATTAGAAATTGGAAACAAATGTTGGCTTGAATCAATGAGGTGTGTTGGTATTCTTTTTCTCTCTTGTCAGAATTCAACTTGGAAAATATGTCCTATTTTCCTTACATTTTGTTTCATTCTTTTTCAACTAAAGCATTTAAACAACAATGTCTCAGAAATTCTGGTACTTGCCCACTTCTGCCCCTGATATCCCTGCTTCTAGTTTCTATTTATCACGGTTTGGGCAACATGAGGTGGAGGCCTCAGAATAGCCTCTTGAAACACTTTAAAGATTCCTCTGCTATGCCATGTCAAAAGCATCCCATGAAAACAACTTGGGAACCAACTTTGCCTTTAAGGTTTTGTGTCTTAACCACATGTGATACGTCCATAGTAGTTAAATTTGCTCTGTGGTCTCACGATGAAGTGCTGTGGGGGAATGTGTTTTCCCAGCTTTTCTTGGGATGGTTCAGCCTCCCCAGTCCTCTCTGGTTTTGAAACTCAAACTAATGCAAGAGTTGCTTTTATTGAATCTGAAGTGTTTTGTCTCAAAACCAAGGGGGGGCAATGTGGAGGCTACATGGTGTTGTGGTATAGGAGTGTTGCCTGGCCTGGGCCTGTTTGGCTGCTGTACGTGACTGTAATGTGTATTAGCACTGCCTACCGCAACTCCTGCCATTTCCTAGGGCTTTTTGTGAGCAAAGGGATGCTTGAGCTTTTGTTTTCCCTGCATTAACAACAGGCAGAGCTGGATTTTTGTTAGTTTTCCTGGGCAAAAATCCATAAAAGCCGTACTAAACAAAGTGCTTTTACTTTGGTTTTATACCCACGCTTTGAGTAGGATTCAACCTACTTATGTAAAGCTGCTGTTATCCTGTGGTTTGCAGATTTTGTGCTAGAGAAATGACATCTTCAAAGACATAGGGCATAGGAGATCTGGGAAGAGGCACACAGAGAGCTGGGAGAGTATGGATGCTGCCTTTAGTTGTAATTGCAACTTGAGGTGGAATTACTCTGTTGAAATTTGACCAGGACAAAGAGATTTTATTTAATATGCATAGGGCTGGATCCAGGGTCCACTGAACTCAGCAGAAACCATCCTGCTGTCTTCAGTGTGTTTAGGCTCTGAAACTGGAAAGCTAACTTTGTGAAACCTCACCACAGTCATGAGCAATAAGAAGGGTGTTATTTCTGGCTGGGTAGGGCTTGAGCTGTGGTGCAAGTAAGAGATGCTGGAGAGGGGTCCTGTCTGAGCCCCTGTGGAAATATAGGGAACATCCTAAAAATGTTGCTCTCATCAGGTTTTAGCTGGGAGCAGGCACTGCCCCGGTTGGGACACATCCCAGTTGATGTAAAGGGAGGGAGCATACAAACCTAGGTTGCTGCAGCTTGTGGCTGGCTTTTCCCCCTTTGTATGGGAAGGAGTGTGCAGGGTTTTAGTTGTGATAAAAAGGATATTGTTCTTATTTCCTCGCTTCACAGCACTGGTTTAGGCTGACATGGGCTTGCATATGCTGGCTCACATCTGCCTGGCAGGTTTCTTTTCACACCCTGCTGGAAACAGCTTGGCTTTTATCTTCCTCCTAAAGGTCTCTGCATGGGGAAATAAAGGGACAAAATGCAGTCGGGGACAGGGAAAGTGAATCCAGTAGAGAGAGGAATGCTCAGAGCATCCATTCTAAAGCCATTAAATTGGCACCGACTGCACAGTCACGTACCAAGGTCCCTTACAATTTGAACAGGTCTTTTCCTGGTATTATGCTGACAGTAATGGACTACTGCAGCCATTGTGATATTGATTAATCCTTTGGCATTTTTCTGCAAAGATTTAAACTCCTCACCCTGCAGCCTTTCAGCTGGGAAACCCAAATGAAAGGTATGGCAGGTCCCACTGCTGTGGGAAGAAGAAGGAAGGAAATGTGGTTTCTGTAGTAGAAAAGATCCTTCTTTTATAGGAAAACATTAATGAACTCAACCCTTTGGGTCACCTCTCATTTGGACCAATCTTTTAGCCATACTGTGCAGTATTTGTTAACAAAACAACCAGCACCCCTCCAAGTGTTTACTAAAAATGTCCCTAGATGCTTTTACAGCCCAAGCAGACGCAAGAGAAACTAGCCTGTTCTTGAAACCTGCAAGGAGGAAATTAAGCTGAATGTTAAAACGATGCAGAACAAAAATGAAGAGATGCCGCAAAGCTCTCTTTCTGTGGCTGGTCCTGTAGAATCTGAGGGAATGAACTGTGTGGTATTAGTTATCCTAAAAAAGCAAAGAGCAGACGCTTAGATGCTCTTAAATTCCACTGTAGAATCAAAGGTTCTTTCTGCAGAAGTTCCCATCCTGTCTGAGCCTGGGAGCTTGCACAGAGGCTCACAGGTTATCTGAATGCATAGCTGTCCTTCTGGGACAGAAGGGCATTGGGCAGTGTAGGTGGTACCTAGAATTACGTTTACCTGTGAAATCTGAGGTCAGAGTACCAAGGATATTGGAGAGATGTTACATTCCCCTGTGGTCCCTCATGTGCTGCTTAAGTCCCCTCTCCTCCTACCTCAGCTTTGCAAGTTTATGACTCAAGAGTGTTTATGGCTTGTCAGAAAGTTAGTCAGTGGGTCCTGAAGGCTCTAACTTACCTTGAGCACTAAAGATATAGTTGAAGCTTTGCTTTGCTGAGTGTCTAAGCTGAATATCATCCTCTGTGTCCATTTTGCCACTGCATAAGGATGATAGCATGTGGAAATTCCCATGCTGTTGGAGCCGGTGACAGCAGGCAAAGAACAACAAAGATCATTCTGGGAAAAGTGGACTGTTTCGCCGGATGGGGATCTTCATAAGCAAACTTGCCAATTCTTTCCATGGAGAATCACCAATTTGTGGTAGAACAGGAGAAAAGGCTGTAATTTCTGATTGGCCTGTTGAGCTAAAAGGGCACATCTGATAACATCCCTGACCTTGAATAACCGTAGTTGTAGAGAGGGCAGCTCACAGTATTTGATTAATTCCTGTTGGCATGTTTTATTTCAAATGCAAAACATTTTTGAGATTAAAATAAATGTTACTGGTTACATGATGCATTAGGATAATGATTTTATTTTTTTTAAACTTACTTGATCCTATAATACTGCAACTTTAATGGATAAATGCTAAGCTCTCCTTTGAGACAGATGCCTTGTGTTTTGTTACACAGTCTAAAGGAAAACTTTTTTTTTCTCTTTCTTTTCCCTTTCTCTTCCTCCCTCCCTTTCCCTTCCCTAGGTGATTCTCATTCTGACAAAGCTCTTTGACTTCAACTTGGGGAGTGTTACAGAGAGTTCACTGTGGAGGTAAGTAGACTGTAGAAATCACAGCAACGGGCATGGAGGGGTTGCACCTTACCTCTTGTGACGTGGGAATATGGGCAAGGGGGGATAGCTGAGCTGATCAGGGGAGGAGGTGGGAAGGATTCTGAGATAACAGGACTTGCTTTTTGGAAAAGGGACATGTGATTAAGAACACATTGCTTTGATGAAGTGAGGACTGCAAACAAAAGGGTTTCTTGATGTAAGGGCACTTCCCTGGCACACAGAGAAGCTTTTGTTCTCATCTTTGAGTGTCCTTAAACAAGTCTCTTAATTCCTCAGAGTCTCTAGGGGACAGTGAGAACAGCCTCTATAGATGGTACATGCTTGCTAGGACAAGATCCAGGTTGGTATACAACACAACACGTGATATAATCTTAGGTGATCTTAGCCACATACTTCAGCCCTGTGAGCTGAGATGATTTTCTTGGCAGTGAACCTGTGTTGCCTTGGGCTGTAAGGGCAGTAGCCACTAGAGGACTAGAGATGTCACAGTGAGGCATTGGTGCGCTTGCTATGGACAGACTCGGATTGTGTCATGTACTTGCCATGCTTCCAGTCCAGTGTGAGAGATGGAGCGTCGTGGCCTGCAGGAGCATGCTGAAGGACAGAGTGTGTGTTTGTAAGTATGTGTGTGCATTTAAAATAAAGAAATAAATAAAAATCCTCCTCTCCCTCCCCCAGCCCCAGGCTCCCCAAAATCACCCCTGTTGATTGTCATTTCCTTGTTCCTTGATATCTGAAATCACCAGTAATTTCTGCCTGTTGGGGATTGCTCTTCCTCCTGACATTCTGCCTGTGGTGTGGAAATGCTGTGCCTTTAATCGAAGTGTTATTAGGTTTTTTTCTACCTTAGGGACAATTAAAAAAACCAACAAGGCAGCCATGGTTTGTGGAAGACCAAGTGCCTTATGTCAGATTTAGCTGGTGTATTACAGCTATTGCACAAACCTGATGAAGGTGTAGTTGGTGCAACTGTCAATGCACTGTAGCTACTGCTCCAGCTGTGCGCAGCTCCTTGGTAGATGTTCTCTTGTACTTCTTTCTTCCCAGCTAATTTAAAAGCCCCTGCTTGGAGCAGAATTTGGGCGTGTGATGCAGGCTTATTCCTGTTAATGTGTTTAATGTTAAGTAGAGCTCTTGAAACTTCTCAATTTGAACAGTACTTCCAAAGACTAATTGAGCTGTACTATGGTAATCTGCAAAAGTATAAATAACTATGCAGCTAATAAGAGAGAACACAGTCATTTCCACTTACCCTGGTACTTAGCAAGGTATTAAAGCCTTAAAAAACTTTTGCCTTTTTACCTAACAAGTACAAATAGCACTGTGATTGTACTTTAAACATAATTGCCAAGCAATCTACTCTGCATAAGTAATGCAACAAGCAAGCATATCCTGTCCTAATACTAAACTCACAGTGTCACCCGAGCTCTGCAGAAAGGTAACAGCAGCATCCCTTTTGGAGTCTTCCCATAATGACGGTTATGTAGTTCAGTGTCAACACACCTGAAGGCATCCAGTATTGGTCAGCTGGGGAAGCATATTGATTTGTGAGCATGTTTCAATGTGTTCTGGGATATTTCTGTATCTTTTCTCCAGTGAAATAGGGACCAGTGCGGGGCCTAGACACTCAGAGATGTTGAGAAGTCAGAACCTCCTGGGTTCTTTTCCAAAATCTATGAGAAAAGCTCAGGGTAAGAATAGGAAGAGCTCCTGGGCATTAAACCTTTGTTTCCCACATGGAAAATTCAGGATTAAGCAATGTTGCTATTCATAGGGGAGCGTAGAGTCTTGGAGAGTAACTATGAATTTCTTTGCAAAGGACATTGTAGAAATGCAAGTAGATACTATGTGAAAGACTCCTTTTCTCTGGATTTTCTGTTCTATTTGCACAGTAAGGCCTCTAATCTTTGCATTATTTAAACTGGAACTTTTTAATATTTTCTTTCAAATTTTGGAAACACTGAAAATTTCAAAAGGAGGATCTGTCTTTACAGGGTGAATTTAAGCCTTATGGCAAAAGGTTTGCTTTCCTTAGTTACTTTTTGTAACTCCTTCAAAATCATCTTTGAGCCCTCAGAACTGATGGGTCACAAACTGAATGAAACTATGAAGTACTTATGAGAAGGAGGTCTGGACATTCCCAGGAATTGTGTGGTTTGCTTTTGCTTCGGTTTGTTTTCCCCTCGCCCCTCTTTTCTGGAAATATAACACATGCTTTCTGCTAACGAGGAGCGCTGCCCACCGGAGCAGTGGTGCTGTGTGACGTCTATTCTGAACACTTGGCAAACACAGTTGCTTCTGCAGGAGGGGAGAGTCTTTTGTAATAGAAAGTAATGAATCACATGGCCATGCTTCAAAGGATACTGGGATAGAGCAGAGTGCAATAAAATCTCCAAATATCATCTTGCCTCTGCCTGCTTCATGCATCAAAAGCTTTTTCTCAGTCCCCCATGGCTTATAGAATGAGAGGCTTCTATTAATGGAAAACTGAGTTGCCATATAAGAGAAATTTCTAATCCCTGCATCTAAATACAAATACAAGTAAATCAATAAGAAAACATCCTGAATGTAATTAAAAAAGGGAGTGAGAGCAAGAGGAGAGAGAAGAATGAAAATTTACATTGGAATCTTCTCCCGTATCAGGCTGATATGAGTTTAGACAGAGGAAATATTGGTCAGCATTTAAATGCGAGAACACAGGCATTGTTCTAGTAAAAAAATCCATGCTTCTGGAGTCCAACAAATCACAGAAAAGGCCTCCACTGCTGCTGAAGCAGCCAGATTCAAGGAAAAGACACCACCCCAGCCAGCCACATCCTTCCCCCTTGTGAATGCCACATCTCTTCTTGGTCACAAGAGATGCCTGTCAGTTGTGGTTTGGATCTTTGTTTTTCCCTCTGAATTGAGTGGAGATGATCATTTTCCTCCTGTGAAAGGAAGCTACTTGACTGTGGTTGTACTTGTGATGGAATGAAACATCAGAATTTGTGGACAGAAGTCTTTTTGTAGATCAGCAAATATAACTGTAGAATTTTTTAAGGTTTTCAGGCATGCAAACCCTTTATAAGTTCTCATTGCCTGGCAGAGTATCTAACTGGGTAGTTAAAAATCCAGCTATATCCTGCCTGATTTCTGTAAAAGTGGATTAAAGGTTGGGCTTATGCTTCCTGTAGATCTTTTTTTTCTCCCCACTAATGCTATTTCTCCATTAACGAAAAGAAAACAGTTCTCCCTCTTAAGCTGTAAACTTACATGCTTTTGATTTGAAGTGCTGTTGGAGCATCTGTAATTCCCAAACCCTCTGTAGGCCAGAGTCCCTGCAGCCTCATCGCCTATGGTGAGCTGTAAGCACACAGGAATTATCTGTATGAAATACGAACTCTCTCTGTAAATAGTGTGAGCCAGGCTGTTTTACAGGAACTGTCCAAGAAGGCATCTGCTGAATAGAGGAGAATGTGATGGTTAGGTATGCAGAATATGGTGTCTAAAAGGCACTGTTCACAGCCAAGAGTTAAATGGTTGGGTGTTGGGGTTTTTTTCCCTCTATTTTTCTGTTGAAAATCTCATGCACATTTTATTAGAAGGATGTGAGAAGGGAACATCTATTCAGTGGCTTATTTATTCAAATGTGCATGTTCACAACGCTTCCAGATCTGACCATAGAAATCGTGAGTGTGATGAATAAGTTTTGATTTGAGGTGTTTGCCATGTTCAGATGTATTATATGGGGGATTCTGTAGGTTATATAGTAGGCAGCAAGTCCTTTCACTAGTTAATCTTGTTGCTCTCCTGTTTTTTCCTTCTTGTGTTATGAGTGTGACTAAATGGGAGGAATCTGTTAAGCTCCTTTTCTTATTATGTGGGCCTTTTAGATTTCACAGGTTTTATGAGCAAAGGAAGAGCCTTGTGAATGTTTTCTCACTTGTTGCTAATGCTGTCTCCTGTTAAAGCTGTACAGTATTGAGATAGGTTTATGTGAACGTGACATTCTGGGTAATTATTTGAAGTTGCTATTGTAATATTTAAAATGTTTTCAACTGTTTTAGTCAGTGTGGGTTGAGCTGTTATTTCTGAGAAGCTATCTGGAACAGAAGTTTTTCCACTCCTTTTTTAGTCTTTGGGAACATATATATTTATTATATTTGTTATATTTATTTTATTTATTCAGATTGCAGTATCTAAAAAAATAACCTCCATCCCAAGGGAGCATTCAACCTCAGATGAAGACAAAGGGGCAACAGGGCTATACAGCAGGCAGGAGAAGCACAAGTTAGCAGGGCAATATTTATGATCTATGTGATAGCCATGACTGCAACACATCAGCTAATTAGGCAGTGGGGAGTAATTCAGATTTTCTTCCAAAGTGTAAGCACTTGCATGTGTCAGCTCTGAGTCCCTGCTGCCATTTTACCCACCTTTGATGGGTCCCCTGGAGTTTGCCTCCTCTGGCTCTGGTCCCAACTAAATTATCTGATGGTACATAGTGCTGGCCCATGCATTAACCCATACTCGAAACCATGACTCTCTTTCTGCTTAAGAGGCTAAAATGCTGATGAAGGAATTCTTACATATATTTCTTCTTGTTTTCTTGTTTATTAACCAAGAAATTATGTTTCCTTTGCATTAGTTGAAAATTCCTAAGCATCTTTTGTGCCTGAAGAGGTTGGTCTGTTGTCTTAGACTCTGTGTTGAGTTATAAAAAAACCCCCAAAACAACAAAAACCAACAAAACTTTTAGCTTTTCAATAGGGCCAGCTGCAAAACACAACAGTTGCAACTTCTAGCTTGGAGCCCAGAGGAGTAATGGTGTGTTACACATGGAGGTGACTTCAGAAAGGGCTGCTCTGTAGTTGTGGGATGTTGAATGTGGTATGAAATGCCACATGTCCCATTTGGGAGCAGAGGCTTGGTATCCTTGCTCCAAATGTAGTAGCCTCTAAGGTGGATGAATAAGGCAGGGATCAGTATATTTGACAAGCCCAACTCAAATTTCCATATCATCCATAAAACAAGCTAAACCTGAAATAGGTCATGACACAACCAGAGATTCCTTAAAAGAGCGTTTCTATCCCAGTGGCAATGCATTATTTAGCCTGTGGTGCTTAAAATGGCAACTTCTGGTTTGTGCCACAGCCTTTTGCTTAGTACTGGTCAAGCTCCATATGTTTTGCATTGGGGTGTGGTAATTTCTCTGGAATTTGCTGTATTGAGGTGCAGACTCCAGACAGCCACCGTGACCAGATGACACCTTCCTGCAGTATTGTCAAAGTTGGTTATATTTATTGTTTTTCACTTTTATGCTGACAACATGCATCTTAGATACATGTTATTTTCTGGAGGACTGTATTCAGGCAGAAAATTAATGGAGCTGGTTTTCAAAGTTGTAATGCTTCCCATTATTACATTTTATTTGGCATTTTTAAGCAATGCTGCAAAGTGCAGGAATCCTGTGCTGATAAGCAGAAGGGTTTCTTGTATCTGCAGTCAGCAATAAGGGCATGGAGGGAAGAAGCCAGCTGAGTGTGCAAGCACAATCCTGACCTCTCTTGGATTTGAAAACCAGGGTGCCCAAAAGTTAGACATCTCCATTGGTGTTGTTTGTTAGAGTGTATAAATAGTCTACCTCAATGATGGTTAGCTTTTTCAGGCTGTGGGAGCCACCAATCAAAATCTTTGTGGTTGAGAGCTGCTAGGTTCAGACTACATTTGCTCAAGAACTAAGAGGATAGGGAACTGCAGCAGACAACTGCAGTGTGAGATAAGAGTTGCTCCTTAGGGCTTCCAGCACCCTGAGTTGCGATTAGAGTGGGCCTTCAGCAGCATCTCGGAACAATGCATTTCTTAACCTCTAGTATATTTGCAAATTTGTTTTTTCCCCACAATGGGTTATTCATTTTACCCTGGCTCAGCGCAGCCTGGCTGTCAGGTCTATCCCAAGATGCCATCTATCTTGGGATAGATCTATCTTGGGATAGGAGCCACGCTTGAACTATTTGGGAGATGCACGATAGCTGTATATTGGCTCATTCCAGAGATAGGTGCTGTCAAATGAAGATCATGGCCATTTAATAAAGAGAAGTTCCTTGATACAAACAGCGAGGTGGTCACTAGCTGTGAAAAATAGAAAATGCAGCATTCTTGAGCCAAATAGTTATTTCTCCTCTGCTCTCATGCCTATATTCCTGCTTATTTTGGAGAAACAGGTGGTGTTCTCTTGCTCAGGCTGACATACCAGGTTTGGCAGAGGCTCCTGACGTCTGTATTTGTTCAGCTCTGAATGTGTTGCAGCAGGAATCAGAAAGTGGGTCGTAGTTAATAAACAGGAGCAATAGAGAAAGCTTTACAGGTGAAAATAGTTGTTGAGTATCAGCAAGGAGAGAAATTAATGGGTAAAGGGCGTCGCATTAAGTTACACTGCAAGGATGCTAAATGTTCACAAAAGGCTACACGTATGATGGCTTTTCTGTGTTCTTTTCATAACTGCTAAGGGTGATAAGAAGGTGTTTGCTTGTTTAGGGGGGGTATCTGTGAAAAGAATGTTTGAAGTTGCTGGTTATCAGATGTTGGTGTTCATTTATCCCACCATATAAATGAAGTAAGTATGACCTGATTAAAAATACCTTTCTCATTTGAGGGATTTAATTACTCTTCCAGTTGTGGCTTTGTAAAGGCTTTCTACTTTCTTATGGTTCCTTGCTTTAACAAGCAATCACGTTAATATTGTTTCAGAGATCATGGGGACCAAGGGCAGGGGCAGTGCAAAATCAGATGAAAAGTAGTAGCCCAGAAAATATGAGTCTAAAAGCTTTTGTATGTATCTTGTATGTAGATCAAAGTCCCACCTTTGCTTATTAAGATGCCTTAGTCATCTTGTTTCATGGAGCTCATTTGTCTTTTGTGAACCAGCCTTCTGGATGGTCCATTTGTTGTGTTTCTTAATTGCTCCATCAAAGACCTTTCTGTGGGGGTGGGGATATCATCAGACGAGGGACCTTTTGGATTTATTAATTTTTGTTTGCCAAAAAAGCTCTGAGTCTAATTGCCACGACTTCCCAGAAGATATTAGTTTACAAATTTTAGTGACACTTATGATTTATTAATGTGCTTCCCCTTGCATCTGCTCATCCCTATTCCTTGGTGGAATTCCTGCTGAATCGGAGAGAATTAATAAAAACAGAACTGCAGATAGTAATGGTGGTTTAGCTGGCTGTTAATTGAAAAAAAATACCCATCTTTATAGCGCTTCATTCATATCTGTGATTCTCTGAAGACAGAGATAAGCCTTGGCTTTGACTACATTCTGCCACAGAATCTCAATTTGGTGACATGTTGCATTGTGGTGGCACTGAGGTTCACATTTACATATAGCTCACTGTTCAACATGTACTACACATCCTCGCTCCGTGCTGCATGCACAGATCTTTTGTAGCTTGAAAGTGGGGCTGCCTTGCTGAAGTTGTCAACCTTCAAACATACGGTTGTGGAAAGACTGGGCTGGTCACCAGTGAGAGATGCTGCATATGCATTTGCATGAGGAATGCGTTTGTTATATAAGTCTAGAAAGGTCATGTGATTGTACATCAGTTCTGATCTCATCAATAACTGTATTATTGGGATGTCCTTGTTAATAAGTACGCCTGGGATTTTTGACTGCATTTTTTTTTCTGCTTGGAGACAGGAGGCAAGAAGAAAAGGCAATTTACCAAATTCCTAACTTTTTGAGGGAACGTTTTTAGGACAAAGGTGAAATTCCATGTAAAATGTAGGGAGGGCAAAATCGAGCTGCGCTTTGTTGTAATTTTCCATGTTTCAGGTAAGAGCTCCAGCCATCTCTCTTTTCTGCTCTCCCTCATAACTGGTGAATTATTCATGCTCCGCAAAAGAGCTCCAACAAGAGAGACTGAGAATCTCTCCAGGGAGCGACTGATACTAATCTTGTGTGTGGAAGATCCAAGTTCAAGACCTTGCTCTGAATAAGTATAAAGGGAAGTGCTTTTTTATTCCGCAAGTAATTAAATTGTGTAACTCATTGCTACAGGATGTTGTGAGGCAGAAATAATAAAAGTGTAAATGGATTTCAGAAGGGGATTCAGCGAATTAATGGAGGATATTTCTGGTGGTGGCTGTTAAATGTGATAGCATGGCCATAGCCTGTGGCTTACATCAATTATTTAATGATATTCAAGGAGCAGACAGGTCTACAGCTTTTGGATCATTGTTGCAGAAATGTCATCCATTTGTTATCTGTTCTTCACCAATTTGCTGTCATACTTTAGGTACTGAAATGAAATAGCAGGGATTGCACTGGAGACTTGATATGGCACAGTATTTTAGTGGTCTTGGGATTTGGAGATCTCCAAGTCAAGAGAGCTGGGTGAGAGACCATGGGAAAATCATTCACCCTTTGATTATACATCTCCCAGAATAGCTGTGGCAAATTAGCAGGTAATACAGATTTTTGTTCTGACCGACTATGGCTGTCTTATTCAGCCAAGGGATCCGAGTTACCTACACCACAGGTAGGTTCTCCATTGATTTCCCAGCTGGTGGCTATCTTAGATGCTATCACATTTTCTTAGCAATGTTATTTTATTGGACTAAAAGTATATTTTGAAACTGTTTAAAAATAAACTAACCACCAACAACCAAGAAAACAGCAAAAAAACCCAAACAACCCTCCACCCCTGACTACTTTTAACATAATTTAATTTTCCAACCATTCCTATCAGACACACAACTGAGTTGTTTGAAATTTAAACCTGTCCAGATCTCTAGTCATTCCATACCAGAAAACTAGATGATGTTATGGGAAATTTAGGGAATTTAACCTAAAAAGATGTTTCTGGTGCTGATACAATGATTTCAGTCTGAATTAATAAAATTTATTGTGTGTTTGCAAGGAAAGTAGTTTAGGGAGCAGGAAGAATATGCTTGTCCCTGGTTTTGCAGCTTATATATGCTATATTTAATATATTTTTTCTGCCCTTATTAATGAATTTATTTGATTAGTGAGCTCCTCAAGAAGGGAGACATTCTGCCTTATCAGAAATGAATTTTGAGCTCAGATCATGTTCCCAAGCATTTAGTTGTGAAGAGAAGATTAGAGGAAGCTTTGCCAAAAGTGAATATATTTTTGAAGCATCATAGTTCCTGTGAAGTCATCTTGTCAGGGATGGCAGGTAAAGTGTGTTTTGCCTACTTGTAGGTGCTTTGCCTACTTGTATAGAAAAGTAGCAAGGCAGCATTCAGGAGGGAGTTTGTTGCCAAGAACCTGCTGTTGCAGATCCTGTGGGTGTTGTGACTGTTGCTGCATCAGCAGAGCTGCATCTGTTAACAGGAATTGGCTATTCCATCTCTTCTTTATCATTTGGCGCAGCAATTCCATTGCTCTCATTAGAGAGCTGCTCCTTTTGTTGAGTTATCTCACATTCTAATTAGATTTGGATGCCGACTGCAAAACTTTTTTTGCAGAAAGCCACACTTAAAGATGAATTTATTTTGGCCTTAGTAATGTCTTTTACTGATGACTCTTTACTGTGCAGAGGAGTTTCGTTGGCACAGCTTAGTAGTGGATGCATTCAATGTGGACATGTGCCAATATTAATGAAAGCCACACATTAAATTAACTTACAAATGTGTAAATAGAACAGAACTTTCATAATAAGTTACATAAGAATTTTCATACCGGATCTGATCTAGTAGGACTTGGAAAGCCTGAAAAGAAGTACCAGGAAAAGAATATGATTAAAATCCCACAAAATTATGTAGTGTGGATAAGATTTCTACTTAAGCAAGTGGGTGGAGCATCTCTCATGTGAGGAAAGTCTGAGATAGCTGCAACTGTTTAGCCTGGAGAAGACAAGACTGGGGAGGATCACATCAATGTGCACAAATACCTGAACTGACAATACGAAGAGGCTGGAACAAGGCTTTTTTCAGTGATGCCCAGTGACAGGACAAGAGACAATGAATGGGCATAAGCTGAAACCACGAGATTCCTTCTGAGTATCAGGAAACATTTTTTTATTGTGTAGGTGATGGAACACTGCCACAGGTTGCCCATGAAGGTTATGGAGTCTCCATCGCTGGACATATTCAAAAGTAATCTGAACTGGTCCTGGGCAACTAGCTGTAGGTGGCCCTGCTTGAGGAGGCGCCTGGACCAGGTGAGCTGCAGAAGTTCCTTCCAACCTCAAACATTCTGTGATTCTGTGAAGAATAAAGGAGCATTGGACAAAGGTTTAAAACAAGTAGAAGAATTTGATTCTTAGGACAGCACATAGTTAATCTGTGGATCTCGTTGCTGGTGAATGTTTTGGTAGGTTCATATGGGTTCAAGTGAAGTCTAGATGAGTTCTTGGAAGCAATAAAAATCTGTCAAGGATCACATTATATGTAGAGACTTCATCTGTGGCTCAGGAAGTCCCCTCACCTTTGATCAATTAGATAAAGGTAGGCATTGCCAGTTACTCTCCAGGCAGTAAGGGCTGGATCTGGAGCCAGCAGGTTCTTGCGCTGAATAGCTTCTCTGTTGGTGCCACCTCATGGCTTGCTGTTGGATGCAGCTCCCTTATCCACACTGAACCTAGGCTTTTCATCAGCTTACATGATTTGTTTCTCTTTGAATGAGCTGTTCTTTTCCTTTCTCTTTCTCTCCCTCCTCCCCTGACTTTCTTTTTTTTTCCAGGTAGACTTGGGACCAAGTCATATAAATCTTTGTACAATGGCCAGTAGAATTTAGTAGTTTAACATGGGTTGTGTCTATTTATGTTGGTGTTTTATTATGTTGTGTGTGCTGTTTTTTTTCCCCCAAATGCACTGCCATTTTATAATGGCTATAAATAATCTGAAGGATGGAGAAACATTGTTAAAAAAGTGCAAGAAATCCTTCAATCTTTCTTTTAGCCTGGTCTGTCTCTCTCATTATCTCTGTGGTACATTCATTAGGCTCTTAATGAAGTTAATAAGCGCCCAGTATCAAGCAGTCACTTCTCCAAATAATATTTACAAAGGGCTCCGTTCTCCCAACCTGAAGGTAGCCTTTGATTTATTTACTTACCACATGTTCTTCATCTATAAAATATGTCAGCCCATTCTTTTACAGTATATGCCTGACCAAGTGAAAATGAAAGCTTCTGTAAACTACTAGATCATGGGAAACTAGTACATTTTTCCATGTAGGATTTCTGCCTCTGAATAAAAACTGTAGAAGATTAGTGAGGCCATTCTGTAACCAGATTATTAGGGCTTGTGTCTGGGTCTTTGTTGGCCTGTTTAGAGAATTGGCTCTGTAAATATTAGCTTATATCCAGTTATCCCTGAAGCTTGCTGTCTAGAAGTCTGAATCTAACAGGCTATGTGCAAGAGCTAGGCATTCAGCATCCTGCAGGTCTGGTCAGGGATGCAAATGTGGTGCTGTATTGGAGTAGTTAGGGAATACTACCCCTTAGGGAATACTACCCCATGATAAATCTATGAATATTGTATAACACTTGTAGCAGGACTATTGTATTTTCTTTCATGGATCTTGTAGTCTAAATCAGAGGACATGTGAGGAAGATGATAATAGGAGACAGGTTACAGGAAGATGGCTGGGCTGCTCATATAACCACTACATCCAAGCCTTACCCCAAAGCCAAGTAGTAGTTTTGCCCAGAGGTGAGAGGCACACTATGAACTTTCTTGACTGAGTTCTGTTACATTTAAGATGTGACTGCCTCCAGCTATGTGTAACTACTGCTAGAAGTGCAGGGCTTCATAGCAGGGTTAGCTAGGCTGAGTGGATGAAGGCAGATCAGCTGCACACCTTCCTAGCCTGGGCTCTTGGCATGGACAGGCATACCTGGAATCTGCGTTCA
The DNA here is from genome assembly GCA_009867235.2 of Psittacus erithacus. Classification (NCBI taxonomy): domain Eukaryota; kingdom Metazoa; phylum Chordata; class Aves; order Psittaciformes; family Psittacidae; genus Psittacus; species Psittacus erithacus. The sequence continues at coordinate 13,395 of WYDI02031779.1, read as the reverse complement.
TTCTGTGCTGTGCAGGGGAGGAGGCAAGCATAAGCTGGGACTAGTACCATCTGTAATTATCAGTTTGTACAAGCCCTGGGAGTTTCAAAAGCCACATAGGGAGAGGTACACAGAGAGGAGGAGCAACTCATCACGGGGACCTGGGTTCAGGCTGTATGGGGGTCTGAACCTCATAAGAAGTAATCAGCCTCATGAAAACAGAAATGCACTTGGCGCTGGTCCTCTTGCATCTCCTTCTGAGATGTTAGAAATCATAATAGTGATTTTCTTTAATAAGGAAGCCTAGTTTATTGGTGCTGGAGGCGGAAAAGCAAGCAGCAGGTTCAGAGCAGAAGCCAGGAACAGCATGTGGAAGAGTAGTGTGCTCTTAGGGAACAGGTCCCAGGGCCTGGTGTGGGAACAGGGGAGTCATGTAACTTCCATAGGCACCAAGGGATGTATGAGTTCCCTGAGGACTTCAGCAGCTATGATCCATATGTGGGTCTTGCACGTTTACTTCAGGGATCACAGACAAGCTGCTGACCTTCGCGTATCCAAAACAGGGGTTTCTGGAAGGTCAGTATGTGGGGAAGCCTGTTCTTTTTTTGGGTTACTTGCAGCTGTAAATGTGGCTGAGGAAAACCAAGGCAGTAAGATCATCTGTTAAAATGCAGAGTTTCGGATATAATGTTATATTGCCACAGAGTAGTTAAAGCTACAGAGTAAGCAGTGGACCATGGTACATTGTTCAGAATGCCTCTAGGAGAATAGACGATAAATGTCCCATGGAAGATTAAAATCCCATTGGTTCTATTATCTGTAACCTATAAAGTAAAAGGGATATCTTACAGAGTTAACACAGCACATTTAGCTTTGTACTCACAAGTGCACAATTTCTATTTTGTACAAGGCATGGGAAACAAAGCAAGACATGCTTTAGGGTGTTTTTTTCTGGAAGAATACATGGCAGAGTGTGCTGGACCATCTGCCTCTCTGAAGGCTTGGAGTGTGGTCTACACCAACGTTACCTCATTGCAAAGCCTGAGGGGTGTCACACCATCTTAAAAGTTCATATCTTGACCTGTGGCATTCTAATGGTGATGAGCACTAGTCTGGCTATGTAACAGGACATGGCCCTGATGTGTGGTGGAATAAATATAAGGAGCTCATATTTCTTTTTTGAAAGTGCTGCTTTTGTATAGCAACAGTGCATGTGGTTGGTTTGGGGGACAGATGAGGGTTGCAGTTAAGTAGGCTATGCTCTAGCTCAGTTGTTTAGTTATATTCAATCCAAGCAGGGTGCATGCACCCTGGTGACTGTGGCTCATCACAAAATGTCCTCTATTACATAATGTATCAAAAGAGTCAGAGCTGTGACTGTGCAGACATGGGAATAATGTTTTTCCTTGCTATGCAGCAGCAAGTGTGTTGTTCTTGTGTCTTTCTGCTTCCAGAGTGTCACTGGCCATGGCACTTTGCAAGCATGCCCAGCCAGCACGTCAGGCAATTGGTTTGGTACTCACACCTCAAGGAAGCTTTTGAGGCATGCTTGGCGGTGGCATTGCTGAGCAGCTCAGGTCTTGCGGAAGAGTGGCTTCCTGAATTCTTCAGCACAGATGTTTTACCTTTCTATTGTTTAAGTCTTCGCATCACTTGCAGGTAGCAAAGGTAAAGCCCTTTGTTCCTAGGGCTTCTTTCTTTTGCTACCTTTATCTTGGGTTCAGTGGTCACCCTGTTCCCTCTCATCCTGCGTAACAAAACCTATTACAAATGCTGCAGTAGGCTGTGTTGCAAACTCTTATCTTCAAAAATGACATTCATAAAGGTTAATAATTGGAATGAGCTCTGGCAGTTACTAATTAGCACCATTACACAATCAGCTCACATTCTGGCAGCATTAGGCATACTTAATCAGTCAATTATCATTGATCTTGGAAAGTGCTGCTCTAAAGTTAGCATAAGGTGCCTTTGCGAGTGGAGGGAGGGAATTTGACAACACCACAGTGGTCAGGATGCTGGAAACGTGTGCTTTGAGGGGCCGATGTTGTGTACCGGACCGTGATGGATGGATCTGAATTAGAAGTCAGAGAATACAGACTCACCTTCAAACAGAGGCATAAATTGGTCTTACCACTGTCTTTTCTTGCCATTTCAAACAGTAGCGGTGTTCAGGGAGAGAGCTGACTTTGAGGAAAAATGGGTTTAATGGCTTGAATGAATGTCAGTTAATGTGATGTCCTTTCCAAAGGACAAGTGGAATATAAGGTTATTTTTTTCCTTGTTTTTATGTTTCTTAATGTGATTAGTAGTTCTCGAGGTAAGGAAGTTGCAAACAAGATGGGGAGGCACAGAGTTTCCTTTTAGAAATGCTGGATAAAGTGGTCTTAATTTAATGAATCTAAATATTATGACTGCCTTGTGCTGTCTCAGAAACTGAGAGGTATGGGGCCTTTGCTGTTCGTGTGTAGAGGGAGCAGACCTGACTACTGCACAGAATGGCTGTGCTTTCTTGGCCAGTGTTTTGCTCTTCCAACTTGAGTGTGGGCAGCGCAAGCATCTCTTCTCAAACCATCTGTTGCTTGTGTCTGGTCAGGAAGATGTGCAGGGATGTGTCCCTCATGCAAACAAGGATGGTGGCTACAGTCCCGTGTGTGAAGGAGATTTTCCAGATCTCTGTATGGAAAATGAAAGTATGGAACGGAGACGATCAGGGCTGACCCATTGATCTCTGCTTTTCGTTGCTTCACTTCTATAATTCTGTCTTTTGACTTGAAGATAGAGTTTGAGATGTATGCAAATTGGCAGGGAATTGCATACACCTGGATGGAACAGGAACATGATCAACAACATGCAGGAATTTAAGTGGAGCTGAGGATACTGTGAGAGTAAAGAAACTTACGTAGCTGAAAGGGCCAGGAAAAACTTGAGTTGTGTTTGATTCTGCTTTGGAATTTGGTCCAAGGCCTCTCTCTATTTAGGACAAGGAAAAATGTACTGCTATGATTATTTTGGTGTGCATTTGTAACCTTCCTCTATCTACCACTGCTGTTACAGTTCTCTGAAACTTTTTGTTGTGGCCAGGTGATTCAGAAAAAAATCTGGTTAAAGCCTTACCGGCTTGATGCCTCCCCAAAACCTTTGTGTTTTTGTGCAACAGAAAGAGACTACACTTCAGGAGCAACTGAAGTCGGAAGATTTCTTTCCGAATGTCTCAACTTTTGACTTTGCTCTTGGCAAAAATCTACAAGAGCTCTTGGGAATAGGCACAAGAACAAACATGTCAGAAGGTCAGCTCTGGCTCCAGCTTTTGCAGTTAGCCCAAGGCAAAGGGCTTTGTTTAAAAACTACTTTCACATACATCTGATTCGAGAAATAGGAGAAAGCGAGTGCAAGCACAAGACATCCAGACCCCTAAAATTTCCTTGCCTGCTATTAAATCTATCTGTAAAACTGTGCTCACATATCAGGAAAAGGCTCACTGTTATTGCTTTGTGTACATACTTTGATTATTACTCAATGATTCACTGCTCTTGATGATACATAGCAGAGGGCTAAGGTTCACTTGAGCTGTAAATGCTTTTTAGAAGGGTAAAGGAAGCTTGGTATAAGAAAAGTGAAGAATTTTATCATGGTTAGTGATTGAACAATGATTATTTAACCTGGAGAAAGGAAATATGTAGATTAAACTATTTACACATAGGTCGTTAATGTAGGTTTCATATTTGGGGGGCTGGACTAGATGACCTTTAAAGGTCCCTTCCAACCCCAACTATTCTGTGATTCTAAGGATGTCAGAGTGTTTCCAGACACTTTTCCAGACTTTCAGTCAGGCCTTGTAAGAGTAATGGAAGGAAATATGTCTTCATGTATTAGATACTTAGCCCAAAAAACTCCCTTGAGCAAACCCTAGGGCAGCCCTGTGGAAATCTCCCCCTCAGGAGAAGCTGCGTGGCAAGGCAGAGCTGTGGCTTCTGGGTGCAGGTGCTGTGCTGCAAAGCTTTCCTCCCAAAGCCTTCAGCAATGCATAACCTAAGTGGGGTGTTCTGAGGGTGATAGATGCTCTTTAAGAGATGTGCAAGAGTCAGGACTTGGAACTGGTAGATGGCTCCAGTGTTCTGCTATATGACAAATGATTAAGTTGGTGGTAAATGACATCACCTATGAAGTGTACCTTGGTATGGCAACAAATACTATGGTAACATCTGTAAGTGGAGCTAATTTTAGGAAAAGCGTGCTGGGATACTGTAGCTCAGCTAGAGAAAAAAACAATTGAACACTTTGATCTTGCAACAGTGCTGTAAGTATATAAATATATACAACAAAACCATTCCTTTCCTCACTACCCAGCCCCACAATATTGTGCAGTTACTGAGTCATTTGGAGCAGTGCAGAAGCACAGGCTTTAGCAAAAATCTCCTTATAGCTTAGCATGGATTTCTTGGAGACATAAGAAGTCTCCATATTAAAAGACTTTAGGTATGTGCGAGACATCCTTCTGGGGTACATGTCTTGTTCTAGTTACTCTTGCCTTTGGGAAGGAGAACAATGAAGTCTTTTTCTCAACCCTGTTTCTGTGTTTCAGGGACAGGAGAACCTCCACCTATATCCCTTGAGAAGAGCAGCACAACAGGGTTCATATTAGAACCTGGAAGGAGCCCTTATGTTGAATAATTTTTACTTGAGCGTGTTCAGTACATTTTTGCCTCTTGTGACCCATTCTACCTTGTATTGCAATGTCCCCATTAGAATATTATGCAAATGGGATGGTGAAACCAGCATGGAAACTGGGCAATGTGCAATAACAAGTGTTAGCTTGAGACTGAGACTGTGCTTTCTGCAGTGCATTAGTTCCAATTTAGAACCCATCAACAAGCAAAATATTGCACTGCAGATGTGCACTTTGATAGGTTGCATGGGTCTGTTGGCTCAAGAACATGAGAAATTTGTGACCTCACCTCTTTGACCTCTTCTCCAACTAATTACCACAATGGAAAACATAAAGGCCAAAAATCAGCTAGCTGATGTTGGAGCAATACTAGAAACATGCAAGTGCTATCAGAGCAACTGTGTTCAAGCCAACAATGTACTACTGGCTGAATGACTGGTGGAAGAGTAAAAGATGTGTTTGAAATGTGATTGATCTGAAGCAGTTCTGAGTCTAGCTTTTCTTTCTTAAAGAGGCATGAAGCTGCAGCAAAATGTGTTTAGATAAAAACGCTGTTGTGTTCGTAAAGCAAGGCAAGGCAATAGAGGGTTTTTAGACATCATAATAAGGAAAGTGGTGAATGCAGGCAGGAACATCTTGATTGGTGATTTCTTTAGCTCATCTTACTGAAAAGAGAGCCCTCGTATGACCTGGTTCACTGGAACAGAATTGCTTTGCTTTCCAGTGGTCATCCTGCTTTCTGGAGTAAAAATATCAAGTGATTAATCTTTGCATGCAGACTGGGATAGTATCATGGTAAGATAAACCTTAGAGAAGGAATCTTTTGACACTAGAGTCTTCCTTGGAGCAGATACATTTTAAAAATACTGGGTTACTTTCTTGGTGTAATCCTAAATAAAAAACCAGTTTGTCTAGAAGCAGATATGTGGATAAACTGTGAAGTAATAACTGCATCATTGGCTACCCATTGATGTGTAACTATTAAAACAATTCCTAGGTTATAAAGACAGAAGTCTTGTGCTCAGACATGGTGCAAGAAGATGGAGGAGAAGATGATCACTTGTCACAGATACCAAGCAGAGATTCAGTCCTCGTACTAATACCTGCTTGATCAAAAACAAAACTTTTTTGAAGATATCCCACCTTGACTGAAAAATTTGCAGTGATGAAGAATTTACCTCAGCCATTAGTACAGTCTGCCTGGAAGAATTTCCCTTCCTATTTAAAAAAGAAAACTCCAACACTCAAAATGGAACTGAGTATCCGCTTAACCATACTTGTCTAACCTTAGTTAGGTTAGACAGCCTGACCAGCTTAGGTTTTGACTCTTTTACTTTTGTGGACCAGGTGGAAAGGCCCTCTACTTCTCCAAACAGGTACTCACACCCTGATTAAACACCAGAAGTTTTTCATAAGGCAGCAGGTTTTTCCACTCTTCAATATTTTTTCTTTGGGTGATTCTAACCTTGTCACGTGGCACCAAATCCGATGTCCTCAAAATTCTGTTGTTCCTGTTTTTAAGGTGGGAAGGAAAGTCTCAAGTGGGTACTCTTCATAGAAGTGCAGCTCTGCACATCTTCAGATTCATAGATTTAGAGTGCAGGGAAGAAGTAATGATGATGATAATCGAGTCATGTAGTGTAGGCCAGTGAATCTTACTCAATAATTTCTACATCGAGTCCACAGTGTAGTTTGAAGTATTGCTTGTTGGCTGGAAACATATTCAGTCTTTACTAATACTTACAGCCTTTCAATTATGTGATATGATTTGCAGTGCTGCTAGAACTGCATTTCATTTTTGACGCTGCAGCAAATGGACTCTGGGCTGAGTTGGCCAAATTCAGTGATGCTGAAAGACAGGCTGGCTTGTTATATGCCTGGGAGCCTCAGCACCTGTGGAATTCCAAATTGCAGCCATGATTCCTTGATGTTGAAAAGCAAGACTTAGGGTTCTTTTATTCCTGATTTTCCCTTTTATGGCATAAGAAGTACTGGCAAAAAGATCTGAAAGTATAAAATTCAGGGGGATGAAATAAAGCACCGGCTCATTCATGTGCAAATATCTCTTCGTTTTGTTTTTTTTTTTTTTGTCTTTTTTTAACTCCTGACCTTCTTTTCTTGTCTCTAAAAGGCCCTTGAAGGAAGGGAGTTTTCCTTCTTGAGACTGAGGATTGAGATGGTTTCGCTTTCTTTTCAACTCTGTCAGTCTTCATGGCTGAGAGCATCTTCTTGGACAAATGCAAACAGACTCAAGCTCTCTGGGTGTTTATGGAGCTGACTGGTGCCTGAGAGAAAGGAGAATCATTATTTAGCTCAGTACTGCTCTAAAATAGCTTATTCTGCTTCCATCTTGGAGTTCCCTTGATGCAACTGGCCCTAAAGGTGAACAGAGAAGCTGAGGTTCACCTGCACGCATCCGTATACATGCATCCATCAGTTACTGCTGTGGTGCCTTCTGGCCTCTGTACTGTGTGGGTGCAACGGCAAACTAGGTGCAGCTTTCATCAGACTTCACATCACCTGTGAGCTGTTAGAAAACTGCAAATAGTGCTGAATGGCCCCAACTCCTCACCAACAGCTAGGAATAAAGGTACTTAGTACACTGAATTACAGGTGCTCAGGGCACTGCATTAGCATTGCAATAAGAAGGTCCTTGCAGATGAAGATCTTGTTTGCCTTGGCAGGGATAAGGGCAAGGGTTAAAGGCACTGCACATGAAAATTGGGTGAAATGCTCAATCACCCTTCTTTGTCTCTCATGCAAAAATTCCTCTTGGCTCAAAGGAAACAAAATAAAAATGTGGAAATTCCATTACTTTGTTTTTCAGTTATGGATAGAAATAGGAGATGGTGAACAGTAGATTCACGTTGGAAGATTTTATTTGATGTGGGTATAAGATCAGGGGCGTACAGATAAAGCATACAGCTTTTCCACAGCAGGAACTAAAATACTATTTTGCAAAGGCATGGTCTTGACTGGTCTGACTGTTCTGGCACAAAAATACGGCTCTGTATTTTGGAACAACTGCCTTGTGTTTCTTCATATTATTATCTAAATAGCTCTCTGCCCTTTGTACAGGTGTTCTAATTTCTCTTCCTGGACCAGGATATTTTATTTTAGCTTTGCAGCTGCGCTACCTTTTTCCTTAATGTTTTTTCAGGTGCAGTGGTAGCATGCACGCTGCACAAAATAAGGTATAGTTTATATTTGTATTGGATTGCGTGTATGCATACATTAAGGAGAAGCTGTCTTTGATTCCCTGCCATTAAATACTTGTTATGTTGTTTATAGGGTCTTAAAATTAAAACTTCATCTAGTCATTGCAGCACTAGTTGCCTTCTACCTTTCTTCCTCTCAATAGAGCGTTTACAAGCGCTTATATTGGCTTTTTTCTGCCTACCAATGTTTGTTGCAAGTAGTTCAGGAAAAAAAAATGGTTTGCCATCATAAATCCAAAGCTGCAGCAAGTGTTAAAAACCTTTAGCTATTCTTCCTTAGAAAGAAAGAGCTATCTGATGTGATAAAAATGAACACTTAGTGCTATGCAATTTCTGTTTACATTCTGCAAACATGAATTTATTCCATCAGGGTCTTTTTTATGAAGCAGATTGTGAGATGTCCCTCGCGTCCATTTGCTTTGCTGAAATAATAGAATTGATGCTGCAGTGGCTGTAGCCAATTGCTGTGGCATGAAATCAAGGTCTGGGGCTGGTGTGTCTTAATTCTGTATGCTAAGGAAGGCCCAAATGAGAGGCCAGTTTGAGAAATTACTCCACAGCGCATAGCCTCTTCCCTGCATGTTTGTGCTCTCTTTTTGCTGCATGTCTAATGTGATCCATTTGGTTTTGTTGCATTTGAGCAATGAGGTTTCTGACAGTTTCTTTGGAAGCTAGTTCCATGGCTTAAGTGCCAGAACTGGCCCAAACTTGAATCTTCTATGTGACAAGAAAGTAATGTTTCAATTTCTTTGTCCATCTGGACGTCTTGATGAAGTATCTTCAGCCAGCACTACTGATGATTCTGCAAGTTACAGGATTTTACTGACACTTGGCCTAAAACTTTCTTTTGCTAGTTCCAATCTTTGCATCCGTTTTAAAGAGGCAAATAGGATTTTTTTTTGTATTATTATTTTTTTCCTGGCTGAATCCAGCAGGAGCTGGATCAAACTTTTAGTACTTTCACATTCTGACAATTATTCTGTAACAGCCCTCCCCCCACCCCCCCCAAGTCTTTGCCAAATTGTATACCCAGTTATTCAAATCTTGCCTGCAAAGGCTACACTTCACTCTGGAGCACTTAATTGTTTTTATTCTATGAATTTACCCAAATTCTTGTTCCTCAGTACATAATGTCATTAAAAACTGATTTTTGGTCACTGAATTGAGAATAAATTTGCTGGATTCACAGGAGGTCCCTAACACAATGTAGCTAATGTAAGCTGACTCATATTTCTTAGCCTAAGCCTGGTTTTTGCAGTACTATATACAGATGGATTTTAGGAATACAATATTTTAATATTTTTCTAAAGCTGTTGGTTATAAAACAGTTGGAATGATGGTGGTTTTCATTAAACAGAAGATTTCTTTCAACATTTTTGGATTAGTTTGTGTTGAAATATCAATAATCTATGAGAGGAAGAAATATGTCATGGGGTAGAGATGGTTTCAAATGCTTTTTTTGTAGACAAAATATAGACAATGTTCTTCACATGATGGTGAGTCAAATGGAGTATTTATTGAATTGTGCAGATGGGTTTTTTTAATGACTGTTGAAAGCAAATATTACAAATATGCCTTTTTTTTTTTCTTAGTACCAATGTCTTATGACAGGCTTGAGCCATGTTTCAGTCTCTAAGACCCTGTGAATTTGCCTCTGCCTTGCATTTGGACTGAGAGGTCAACCTCTGTGGGGTACAGGATCTTTCAGAATCCTCCATGAGAGAGAAATGGATGCTTTCCAACAACTTGAAGATCTGCCTTTAATGTGGGAAAATTTACATTCCAGTGTCCATTTACTTGGGCTGGATATTCAAGGTTGAGGCATGTTTACTAGAAACAGCTTCTTAATACCTCATACCTGGACTCTTTCAGTTGGTGGAGACTGAGGAGATTCTTCAGGTAGGGAACGAAGCTCAGGAAAAAAATCTGGGGGTTCTGTGCTTTTTCTCGTTGGCAATACAGAGATGGTAGTGTTCACTTACTTGAGGAATGTGTGAGTCATTGCATTCACACTGTTGCTGAAATTAAAGTGTTACATTATTAGTATAATCATCACAGGTATCTTAAGGACAAAGCTTATCTGTACCTGTATTTTTCTCAATGTAAAGTTAAACATGGATTCATCAAAAGCATTTGTTGCAAAAAGCCCCAAAAGCCTCACATCTGCATCCAAACCCCAAGCTGAGTGCATGAAAACTATTCCTTGTCAGTGACTGCAAGGATTTAGTGCTACCTTACTCCCCTGACTCCTGGTTTTCAAAGGACAGCCTCCGATTCTTTCACAGATTATCAACAGTAGCAGCTTTTTGCATATTTGCTGTTCAGTGTTTATTTCTTGAGTTGTGTGGTTGCTTGTGGGGGGTCACGTGCAAGTTTGTGGAGCAAGATTGAAGGGCTGGAAGGAAGGTGCTGCTGAGAAAATTAATCTCTCAGGGAAAGGTAAAATGAATTTTAACAAGAAAGAAGTTTCTTCTTAAGGAGATAGCTTTGAGATTGTCAAAGCTGCACATTGAAGCTGAAGATAAACTCTCGTTAAGTTTAATTGGACATCTGTATTAGGTAGGTGGCTTTGAAAATCTTTCCCTTTGCATTCCACTTTTTCTATACAGAGAACATTATCCACAAAGATACAGCTGGCCTTCAAATTTTATTTTATTTTGTTTTCCCTGCTAAAGGAGAAGGTAGATAAATACTTCATTTATGGGATGGAATAGATATTTCTCCTGTTCAGCTCCTAATTGTATTTATATAAATCAGTTAATAAAATGAACATTGCCGTTTGGATATTCTCATGGGGTCTTAGTGTATTATTTCACATGGGGATGTTTGATTAATGCCAGTATCTCCCAGCCAAGCATTCACGTCTTTCAAAAACCTGAAAAATGATTGCTGGAGGTGGAATGCACGTTTGCAAAATAGTAATAAGGCTTACACAGTTTTTCTTATTTTTGGAGACTAATGGTTTCTGTAGAAGGATGACCTGTCATTGCCTGGGACCGCAGTCAATAAGAAGGTAGGCTTCTTGTTTTGCTGCTGGCAATCCTTCTCTGTATTCTAGTTCAGTCATTTGCCAATATGGTAGTTATCATGAATCAGGGCAACGTGCTTCTGTGAAAACACCGTTTGGTACAGTTTTGAAAGAGTGAGTATCCATGAGCAGGAGAGCCATGGCATGACTAGCTCTGGGCAATACTTGGCAAGGGCAGAGCTTGGTGCTATCCTGAAGGAGCTGGGCTGGCAGGGTTTCTGGTACTTGGCTACTTGGTTGTGGGCTACCTGTCTGGTTGCATGCCATGCTGAGCATTCTATTGCCCTCCAGGCTGCAGAGTAGCCAAGGAAAAAAATGGCTTTTTGTTCTGCAAGCAGTTTCATCTTGAGAATGGAACAATATGAGTGCAGAAGACTAAAGGTATCCTTGATTTAATCACCACACTAGCACGGCCCTGCTTGATGTCAGTTATTGCGTGGATAAGGGAAGACTGGTGCAGCGTGAGGGAGCTGTTGGGGTGTGGTGACAATGATTGCCTTCACTGTTTTCCTCCAGTCTACAAACACTGCAGCCAGCATCTTGAGAAAACTGTACCTGGCACATGTCCCCTCTTGCTTCAGTTCATTCCTTTCTAGAAACAATTTTTTCTTTGGATCAAGTGTAAGCTGATATCAAAGATGTTTTCACTTCTCTCAAAGGATATTATTTTAAGGGGCAAATAATGCCCAGAGTAGGATTTTACTGTCTCCTCCATTCTCTGGTGAGAAGCTGATTACTTTTCCTCCTGTTTTTAATTTTCCTGTTTTTGCTGTTTCAACTGCTATGAAAACTCCCAAGTGGCTTTTGCCCAAATGCATGCAGGTGAGCTTTTAAATGTGAATTCCTTGGTAGATAAATGAGGATCAGTTGCTATATTTAATTATGCAGTCTTCTGTACTGTGTCTTCAACAAGCATTCATCTTATGGATAATAATTATTCCTAGCATGTCCATCTGAGCAAGATTATGTTTTGGTAATTGGTTTTGAATAGTATATCCATTTCATTTTAAGCAGCACTCTCTTTAATGCTTTCTATCAATGTTTGGGGATTGAAGGCGAGGTGAGCGTGTGGCAGGAGCAAGGGAAGGATTTCTCTTTTTCTCTGTTAGGATGCTGCTGAGCTGACACGGTAGATGTGGAGGGTGGTTGCTGGCAAGCACAGATGATGACAAAGAGGCTGCTGCCTCATTTGTTCTGCGCACTGATACACTGAGCATTGAGGCAGCGCAGGTAACACCGTCAGCAGGCAGCTCCTCATGCTATTGCTGGCCCTGAAGTTGCACTGAGAGTAGGAGAATCTCCCTCTGGTGATGCAGGGCCCCATGGTGATACCACTGTTACTCATCTGCAGTGGAAGCATGATGATTTCTCTGTGTGGATTATGTATGGACCAACAGCTGTGCAGTCTTGGACAGCCGGTGGTCAAATAGCTCCTCAGACTTTTGAAACAGAAGTTATGATTCTTCAGCTAAGTGCTTTTATTTGACAGATCTGAATGTAACCTAGGGAATTGATTGAGTTGTGGTTTTGATTTCCTTTTCTATGCTTATTTGATCCTGTTGGTTACACTAGTTATTTTATTGATGCAAATAATCTCAGAAGATGCTTTTTGCAGAGATGAATTAGATATCACCAGGCTCAGCTCCTCTTTTCTCTATAGTGGGGAAACTGCAGTAGAGGAGCTGACAATAAGATGTTTTCATGATTCTAGTGAGTGCTTCCAGCCATTGGTAATAATTCTTATGAGGAAAAAAAAAAGAGTGGATGCTCAAGGCCTGGTTTATGGCTGCTGGCAGAATCACATGTGGAAGTTGTTTGCTTTGCTGTTTAAATAGATCCACTCACAGTCAGCATGATGTAGCCATTTGTCATGCATTGTCTCCAATATGTCTGTGTACTTCCAGAGATCTCTCCTATCTGCTAACCTGCTTATCCTTCCCCTCTCAGCTCAGTCCATCTGCTGAGCTGGGTGGCAGGACAGGTAGCAGAGTTCCCTTTATTCCCCCGACTCCCTGCTTTCTGAACTGCGCAGCATTTATGAAGGAACTAGACTTGAAGAGCTCGTGTGCTAGGGAAACATGGCATCCACTGCCAGGTCATTCCCTAGAGCAAAGGGCATTGTGTTTACATAGCATAGGTAATAAACACAGCTCTTGGGAGCAACTGAAATGTCTATGCAAAGACTGGTTGCTAAAATCCTCAATGCAGCAACAAAAACCAATCAGGCATACTACGATAACCCTGCCATTCTCTGTGGGCAGAAAAGCTGCTTGCAGAGTATTCACACCATTTACTACTTCCCCATGCACTGTGCTCCTATCTGCTACCAGTAACTAGGATATGTTCAGTCCAAGGCAGGTGTACCCTGAACTAGTTTGGTCAAACCAGATCACAGAATCATAGAATAGTTAGGGTTGGAAAGGACACTAAGATCATCCAGTTCCAAGCCCCCTGCCATGGGCAGGGACACCTCACACTAAACCATGTCACCCAAGGCTCTGTCC
>WYDI02031776.1:2947-13272 GCA_009867235.2 Psittacus erithacus | reverse complement strand
GAACACTGCCAGGGATGGGGCAGCCACAGCTTCTCTGGGCACCCTGTGCCAGTGCCTCAGCACCCTTACAGGGAAGAATTTGTGCCTAAGAGCTCATCTCAGTCTCCCCTCTGGCAGGTTAAAGCCATTGATAGGTCTGATGGGAGACCTTCAGTTGTCACCCTCCTCTGTGCATCCAAGTGAGCGCATTGTCTCCCTGCTCTCTGCACAGACTGAGCCTCGGAATCTCCTGCAAAGAGAAACCCTGGACAAGGCTGTTAGGAAACAAGAGGTGATTTATACTTTTCAGATGTTATTTTCAGAGGCTTTGCACACCAGCAGACGCTGGGGCTGGGGTTCCCCATCCTGATGGATCCAGCCTGTGGTGCCTGGGAGACCTCACAAGGACACACAAACATGCTCCAGTTCTGGTTATGTAAATTACCCTGAATTATTCACTGACTGAGGACCGCAGCCCTTTCTGATGCAGAGAGCACAGCCTTCTGGTGCATGAGAGGCTTCCTGTTGAGCAAACTGAGCTTGGGCTTTCCTCCCTTTCTCACTATGTCCTCTGTGGGGCACATATACCTCTCTTTTTGAGAAGGAAGTCCAAAGAGATGGAGAAATGATCGTCCCTCAAAGACACTGAAGGTCCCTATGGCTTCCCAAGCACTGACTCGAGGGGTTTGTGTGGCACTAAGCAGGGAGAAGCTGCATCTCAGGGTGGAAACTCAGAAGAGGCTGTGGAGCCTGTGGTGCTCTGGTTGCATGTCTTCAGCCAGGGCTTGAGGCTCAGAAAACACCACATTGCCTTGCCCTGATCATCCCTGCGTGGCTCAGGGAGGAACATGGATTTTAGCGGTGGGAGATGGGGAGCAAAGGGACTCGCAGCTCCTCTTAGAGAGAAACTACTTGCCCCAGCTCCCTTTGCCTTCTCTTTATACCAGGCTGTCTCCCTTCCCCTACCCTCAATTACTTTCAGCTTCTGCAGTCCAAAAGCCTCTATGGGTGGGATCTTCCCAGCGGTGACTTTCTACCGGTTGCAGGGTCTGAAGTCTCAGAAATGGGCTATTCCACCCCTCTTTTTTTCATTTTCTCTCATTTTCTAGAGCGTTTGAACACCTCTGGCCAAGAGACCTGGGGAAAAGGGAAGGAAACCCCTGCTTTAGAAGAAGAAATGCTGCAGATTCATCCAGTTCATCTCTTTCTCAGAGATTGACAGGTAATTTCTGTCCAGGTGGAGCGTTGAGATGTTGCCAGGGCAACCCACCTTTCCCTTGAAGGCTGCAACCTTAGAAACAGAGCTGGAAAAGGGAAGGCAGGGAATCATTCTGCAAAGTTTTGGAGCAGTGGAGCTGTGCTGTTGATGCGCTTTCACCGCTGGCACAATCAGGGGCTGATCTTTGGATTATTTGTCAAAGCCAAAGGAAAGACACAGTAAAGATGCTTATCTGGGCTGAGATACAGCAGACATCAGTAGGTCCAGATCTCAAGTACTGCGGTCAACCTGGATTTGGATGAATGAGGTTGCAGGCAGGGTGGATGTTGGTCTGCAGTTTATCTTGGCTTTGTACAGGGTATCTTGGCAATACAGGCTCCAGTTTGACTTGCAAGGGAACCCCGGTGTAAGAGATGAGATGCTTTAAGTGAGTAAAAGGCTTTTGGAAAGTCTTAGTAAAAGCCCTATTCATTAGTGCAAAGGAATCCCCCTGAGGCTGCACAAACCCAGAATAACTGAAGAGCTTAGAGTATTTGTGGCGGGCTACAGGTGGATTTAGATGATGGGGCAGAAACAATGAAGAGGTGCTGGCCAGCTCTGCAGTCACTGTGCTGCTCTCAAGTCTTCAGTGATGTTTTTATCACAGCAGTCTGACACAGGCAGGAATATGAGGCAGCTCCTTGTGGAAGGGAGGAGATCGCATCTTCCATTTCTGTGGCTTTCCACCAGTTTTAGCTTCTTCCATCTTCTAAGGACTTTGAAAGGCAGTGATCTCCTGCATAGCTAGCAATCAGTCTGGACACTTGGGATTTTCTACACATCAGGGATTTCCCTCTCTGCCTCAGTTTCCCATCATCTATGTACTGATATTTGGCCAGTACTTGGTGAGTCATGGAACAGAAACATCCCATTCCTCAGCAGTAACCAGACGTGCAGGGAGCCCCATGCAGGCATGGAGCTAAACCAGGCTCCTGCTGCCGTAAGAGGACAGCCAAGTTCAATCCCCTGCCCTGACAGCATGAACACATCATTTCAGCACATGCTGCTTGCTTTTCTTTCCTTCCCATCCACGCTTATACCCGAAGATGCCCAGTGCAAGGAATGAAAACCAGCTGGAAAATAACCTCAGCACCAATTTTCCAAAGCTTTCTTCCAACAGCATTGCTCAAGCACGTGCGATGTTTGCAATGCGGCAATAAACATATTGTTGGCATTTGTTGGGCCACATCTTCGTGGCTGTTTAGCTGTGATCTTCCTCACACAGGGTGCAGGAGCAATGCCTCTGCCTATACAAGCTCAGTGCTGCTTCAGTGGAGCACAGCAAGACTGAAGCCCTCCTTTTCTCTCTCTGTGTTATCCACCTCCTTGATCCGCCTCCCTTCTCTGCTGGGAACCTGCAGCTATTTCCGTGTGTCCCTAGAAAGATGGAGCCAGCAAGCATGTATATCAGCAGAGGCAGCTGCAGCTGAACACTTGCTGCTGCTTTCATGAATGCAGGAGGAAAGAGAGGAGGAAATTTGGGCTGTAGAGGTAGGATGGGATGAAAACGCATGGAAAAGGTCAGCAGAGACTCTTAGGCTCTATATCCTTTCCTTTTTGTTTTTCCTCTGGACTGGATGATCTGTGCTGTCTGGGTTGCTTCTATTGCAGGAGTGATGAAGAGGTAAAGTCGCCTCCGGGTCACTCCTGGCATTTAAATATTGGGCTGATCCTCAAAGGAAGGAGGAGCCATTTCTGTCTCTCAGTTTGGGGAATGGAGCAGTTAAGCACGAGAGAAAAAACAACCAGGAGCTGGCAAATCTGCTGCTAAATACTGGTTGTTCCTCCTACTACTACTTATTTACTGCTTAACTTCAGTCTTGGACTTCTGTTAATGAACTATGGTGGGTATCAGCCCAGAGCAGCAGCGTGACCAGCACAGGGGACACAGAGCGCTCTGAGCTCCATCCCTGGGCTTGACAGTAACTCACCCAGTGACCTCCACAGAGACATTTCACCTCTTTGCCCTCCAGGCTTGCCAAGCTGGGTGATGGATTTCAGCTCCTGAGAAGGCTGCAGGGATGAAATGATGTATGCAAAAGCAAGTTGTTCCTTGTGTGTGTGTGTGTGGGGGGAATCATAACCCTGATCTGACCTTTCTAGCCCTTCTGCAGTGTCATCTTGAAGTTCATACCCCTTCCACATCCTCTGTCATTTAGAAGGAGCACTCTGAGTTCACACTTGCCCTGGGTACTGTACTGCTGTTCACTCTAACCTTTAAGCAAGGCTCTGTCCTTCCATAGGATTCAGTTTCCTTGCTTGTAAAACCAGGGGCAAAGATCTGTGAAAGTGGGGATGGATTTCCAGCCCCTTCGGTGATGTGGGCAAGCTTCCTTCTATGGAGCTAATACTTCCTTATTCATCAATATCCATGCAAAGGTAAGGATCTATCAATGACGGTAATAAGTCACCTATAAAGACTCAAAGAGCATAGTGAGTTAAAACATTAACTCTTCTTTACAGCAGAAAACTCTGGAGGCCATTCAGAGTTAATTGCTGGGAATTAGGGTGACTCTGCACTTCAAAATGATCCATTTCCTATTGGAAAATGCAGGGTTGCAACTATTATTCTTTTAATAAAAGCTTTCTTCACTGATTTCTGCGACATTTTCCAGAGGAGCTGGAATCTCTGATGTTCTTCTTTTATCTAATTCCATCATTATTTTTTAATTCGTTAATTATAGGCTTCTATATGATTGCTGAATGGAAAGGTTAACATTCAGCTGCATATTTACAAATCTGAAGATATAAATACATAAGAACATCCATCTTACACAGATGTTTACTATGAAAAATGACATTTTATACCTGAGCACAGCCTTGCAGGGACAGGACTGAAGACATTAAATCTATCACAGCTACAACATAGAATCTGCTCTGCAGAAACCCTCCTTAGCAGATAGTTGTAAAAGCTCTTCCCAAAACCCTCTAGAAACTGAGACTTTGCAGTCAATCAGCTGAACAACCTCCTCCAGTGCTGTGCCATTATCACTATTAGAAAGGCTCTCCTAATGCCTACCTAAGTAGTACTTGATGGAGGTGCACCCATTATTTCTTGTCTTGCCTCCAAAGTTGAAGGAAGTTCACCCCTTTCTTTTTGTCATCTTACTTTGATATATTTTCAGGGACAATCATGTTCCTCTTGGTCAGTTTCCCCTGGACAGCCCCAGCTTGTCCTGTCCTTCTCTGCTGTCCTCAGGATGTTTCCATCCTCCCTGGGTCCATCCATGAACTCTCAAATTCAACTAAGACCTTTCTGAGCTGAGCAAGTCAAGAAGGTTCCTCCCATGTCTTGCTACATCTCTCATATGTATATTTATGTGTATATATATGCATATAGGCATATATATACCAGGATATCTTCTGCTGATGCTGACTCTATTCAACCCATTGTCACTCCCTGGTTCTCTTCCGCAGAGCAGAAACTAGCCATTTTCTTCCTGAGATAGTATTTCAATGATCATAGTGTGTAAGCATTATAGTATTTCAATTATTAATGCACTGTCCTTAACTAATCGTTTATGCCAGCATTTATAGCTTCCTCCATACCTAACCTAAATACTCTCCATAAGCCAAGTCAGCAAGGAACACACCAAACAACATCAGGTCCAAGGTGGGACCCTGCTCAACCTCAAACAACCCAGAGAACGGTTAGCGACTCCTTGAACAGGCTTTTTGAAAGTGTTTTGGATTCACTAAGCAGCCGGTTGGGTCTCCTGACCGTCTTTGTTTCACTCCCCACCTTGCTTTTGAGCAGTATGAAACAACATCCAAAGCACCACAAAAGCGCATCCTTCTCCCTTATACACAAAGCCTCTGACCCTGCCATGAGAGGAGATTGGATTGTTCTTGGCACATCCATCCCGGCTGTGCTTCATCTCCTCATTATCCTCCAGAGGCTTAGAGAGGGCCAGTGTGCATTGGGTCTGCACCAGGTAACTGATACTAATCATGGGGTCCCTCTTTCCCTACATGCAGGTGCCATGTTTTTCCTTCTCCTGCCTGCTGGGACATTACCCATTGTCCAACTGTCCTTGACAAGAATCACACCAGTTATGAGTCTGCATTGCTTAGGCCATCAAGTGCTCCAGACATTACCAAGGAGTGTCCATCTCAAAGTACTCAATATATTGAAATATTCCCCAACTCACTATTCTCCCTTGCTGCAGCATGAGCACATACCCTGCTGTTACCAACATTAACCATGCAGTCCAGCCAGACACTGCTTACCTGATGCAAATACATCACTGTGCGCATGAACCATCCTATCTGTCCCCATCTATTCCTCTCTGTTGAAGAGTGCACCAGCCACTTCTTTGATCTCCTCCTTATCAATTAACATACTTACAGACTCATTTCTTGTTCCTCTTTTATGTTCCTTACAGCCTGTTTATCATTTCGTGCCTTGATCTTCCTGCTGGGAATGTCACACAGTTCAGGCAGGGAGCGTTTTCTCCTCCACTGATGCTCACTTCTCATTCATTGCCAGGGAGCTGCCAAGCATCCCTGCTGTGGATGCTTTTCCTTGTGGGGGCAAAGTGGGGTGTGCATCCACTTGTGCGCAGCATCTCATGATTGTTCTTCTGACCTGGATCGAAGCAAAGCTCCCCAAAAATGGGATTTCTTGTAGGATGGAAATCTTGTCCCTAAACACTCCCTTCTCTTAAGGGAGGGAGTGAAAAGAGAGAAGAATATAGCCCTTCTGCTCCCATTTCCAGAGATCTTCCAGGTCCCCCTCAAATGGCACTTGTGCCTTATTTTAATGAGCCCATGTTCCACCAAGGCCAAATGAGTTCTTGAACCATTGACCTTAGTGAGATTTTGTGTCGTCAGAATGATAGGCAAAGATTATCGCTTATATTACATTGTGCACAGAGATAATGTGAATAAAATGACTGCTGATCCAACTTGCAGGATTACAGCATTGTTCTGCGAGGGCTCCAGGTAATCAAAGTGTGGAACAAGCTTGCCATAAAAAGAAATACAGTGCTTACAGGTGAAACAGTAATAGGTAATTTTATGACCATTAATAACCTTTGATGCTCTGCAAACTAAGGCTACGATAAGGGTAATGAAACCTCATGCTTCAGGACATAAGAACACTTGCAAAGGAAAAGGAATGAATTTGCTTTTGCCCATTGAACACCTGGCTAAGCACGTTACGAGTGCTTCTGCCCTTTCTCTGAAGCTTCGGGCCTTATCTGCACTTTGGGATGGAGGATGCTAGAGCCCAATTGAAAATGTTTTGGTCAGATGTGGAATTTTACTACCTGAAACAGTGATTTTCACTGTGCTAAATCCCATAAAAATAAATGGGATGTCTGCTCCATTAAACTTATTGATTCTCTGGCCCCAAAGAGTAATAGAGTTGGTGTGCAGTCTGAAGAGAATAGGAGAATGAAGAACCTAGGCAGAGTTCTCTGTCTAGGTGCATGCCATAAAGATCATGTGAACATGAACCAGAGTAGGACTTGCTGCCTTTCTAATACAGCAGTAGCAGCTATGAATTTACCCACCCAAACTTACAAGGAAAATTGAGGTCCTGAAGGGCTGATTAAGTTTCATGAAGTATTTTATTTGCTAAAGATAAATGCACAAGGACATTTATGTAAGAATGAGCCCTAAACCCCACCTCAATGAAGATGTGTAAACAAGATACCATACGCTATTAATTCCCAGTGGGTACTCCCCTGTCTGGGATAAGAGCATCCGAATTCCCCACAGGAAATTTCAGTGGATTAAGCTAGTTCAGAATAGGGATTTTAAATGTGTTTTGCCATAAAAATCACTTCCATTTTAGTCCAGTTTAACTTGACCACTGTGAAATGCAGACTTTATGCTGGCAGATCAGCCATCATGCAGCTTGAAGTGAGCTCTGCTTTAGAGAAGCCAACCTGATGTCACCCAAAAAATAACTGCCTGTTCCAGCAGTTTAAGAGCGAGATGTTTGAGATTAAACCTGCAATGTCCCATGTAATGTACCCCTGGGTGTGCAAAGCCTTTCTGATGTGTGAAACAAGGCTTTGAACACTGCACCTCTGACATGATGGTCACTGGTGAGAGGTGAAGCTGAGATTAGAGAAAACCTTGAGAGCAGCAATAAACCAGCTCCAGGGCTGTCCCAGCATGACTGCAGCCCGAATATTTTGACCCAGTTCCTTTTTCCTCGGGATGAAACGCTTCGTTCCAGCTGAAACATGCTATGAGAGTACTTTCCCATCGTGTTTCTAAGGAGAAAGGTGAATTTTTTTGTCCTCTCCAGAGAAGCGCAGGGCTCTGAATTGAAACTTTGGCCTTTCGAGTTTCAGGCCAGAAGCTCTGACACCATTATTTTTACTGAGAAAGACTTTCTTTCATCCCAGTGCAGAATTAAATCAGGTTCATAAACCACAGCAGTCCCAAAACGTCATATTCACTGAACTCTAGCTGGGAAATCAATTCAGTGGTTCACGGATGGTCTAACCAACTTGCTAGGACATGGAGATGGGCCACCCCAGGTCCTCTCACAATGCCTGAAGCACTGTAGGAGCTGCTAAATGTCCTTTATTGAAAGGCAGGGGATCAGGAGAGAAAGTAAAGGGTAGTCTGCTAAAAGTCTCTTCCCATCTGGACAATTCCTATGTATCGATGGTCCTTGGTTAAAATGCCTTTGAGCAGCAGGAGGTCTCTTGATGGGCCTTTGCTATAAGGATGGCGCTGCAGCAGCACAAGGCTCTGATTGAGATAGTGCTTTGATAAGGATAGCAGAAATTCTACACTGAAAGGAAGATGACTTAGTACCTGCTCTAGGTCAGACCCCTTAGGGCATTTTCATATTGTCCTTGCCAGCGATAACTCATTGCAGTAAATGAAGTCTAATGACCTATCTAGGAGAACAATAGTTTTAATGGAGTAGCTTTGCCTTTCTTTCAGAAGCAGGGTAATTCCAAGAAGGCATCAAGCTAAACATTTTTGGGTATTGAAAGATTTAATTTATGAGTGTAATGTAGGGCATGCCACCAAAATGACTTCTAATTGGATGAAGTGTAAGAAGTAAATCTGATTAGAATGAAGACCTCCAGCAGCTTGGGTGTTTGCCTTTGGCTTGGTGCTCTGCTGAGTCCCTGCAGGGCTCTCAGACAATGTGGCTGATACTAAACCCTTCCCTTTCCGAACCCAACCGGTGGCCACCCTGGCAGGACAGATGTGCCCTTTGTAACAAGAATGAAAGCAGAGCTCACTAGAATAACAATGGGCAATGGAAAACAATGAGAGAGATACAAAGATCTCTGGGAGAAGGGAGTCAGCTCAGCTCCATAAACAGTAATTTAATCAAATGTAGCTCCCAAGGGCCCCCAAGGCAGGCAGGTAGAGGCTGAGCAGGCAGCAGGGCTGGCTGTGCTGCTGAGCAGGCACTGTGCTGCTTTCTGAGCTCTTGTTCCCCTGCTGTTCATGCAGCAGTGCAGGAGCCAAATGAAAGCCACTGACCAGGACTGCAGGATTGTTCATCCAGGCACCACAGGAGATTGCTCCAGGGCTTGGCAAGAGACCCATGAGAGCAGAGTGCAAGGGACAATGGTTGTCCAACCCAAATGTTGGCTGACATGAGCGTTACCTCCAGGAAAAGAGGCGATGTAAGAGGTCCATCCAAAGGATTTTGATGCTTTTTGGTGCCTAAATGCTTCATCATTGATTTTTCAGCCTTTTTACGTGCAGAGTGTGGCAGACTGACAGTAAATGGGGTAGAGAAGGTAGTGAAAACATGGGGAAGTATATTGAAAACACAGAAGTTAGCTGCTTATACAAGTGTAAAGATACTAGCCATGCTGTGTGCACCTCTCTAAATCCACCTGCGGAAGCCAGAGGGAAAGGAAAGGGCTGGCTGTTGACCATAAGCACTGGTATCCTCTGCTCCAGGCACCTTTGTTCATCTGTAAAGCCTGTAGCAGTCCTGCAAACCTCACGCAGAAGCTCTGTAGGAAGGGATAGTGAGGGAAGGCAACGTTACAGGGAGCTCAGATTCCCTTGCTGGAAGAATTATCTTGCTTTCTGGGTTTGCTCATGGACTAACCAGAAGCCAGTGGTCCTGGAGATGGGCAAACTTAGGAGTAACTCATGGAAAGCAGGAGCCAGCCCCTCGGTGGGCATCTAGGGAGGTAGGAGGCTCCTGTTTTTAGGGAATGCATTGTCATTCAGGGGGCCTCAGCCTGTTTCTCAAAAGGAGTTGCATTCATCAGCCAGATTTATAGAGCTAAACCCAACTTTCCTTCACTTGAAAGCAAGAGGCAGTTTTGTGCTCCCCAGACGCACATGCAACCGTGCTCCTTTCCTGCCCCACTCTTCACCTGCTTTCCAAGTAAACTGCCTTTATAGCAAGATTCATCCTGTTTAAGTATTAAATAGCAAAGCCATATAAATTAATGGGGCTGGTTTAAAACCCTCCGTTAAAGCCAGGCCTATCAGCAGTGACAAATTGTCTCATTATGGGACATTAATTTCTTGTAATTTATTTTAGTGAGTGAAGGTAAATTTATGGTTCCTTTTCCCCCTGGGGCATGCTGAGACCCAGCTACAGGTCAGAGAGAGGTCACTGAGTCCCAAAAGAACTGAACTAAGCATCTTGTCAGGCAGGGAAGGAAGGGAAGAGAAAATTCATCTGTGCAACCAAGAGCAAGACCAGCAATGAGCCCTCTGGTCCCCAGCTCTTCCCCATGGTGGCTTCTATCTCCATCATCTGCCCGGTGAAACTCTCAGCATCCATTGCATCTCCCCCAACATTAAATCAACAAGCACGTGTCTGCGCAACACAATTGCAAGGCCTCAGCAGTGGTGGAGGCACACTCCTAGAGCATCCATCCACACAGCATCATCCAGAGCTCTCTGGATGTAAAAACAAGGTGTTTGGTGTCTTTCTCAGCCCACTCGATCAAATACATCCAGAGGAGACAAGACAGAGGAGACCCAGGTTGCCTACATTCCTGGGTGTTCTTTGCCATACTGGCAGGGCTGGAGGCAGGTAGGAGATAAGGCAAAAGCTCTTCCCTGTGAGGGTGCTGAGGTGCTGGCACAGGGTGCCCAGAGAAGCTGTGGCTGCCCCATCCCTGGCAGT
>WYDI02031774.1:0-13064 GCA_009867235.2 Psittacus erithacus | reverse complement strand
AAAGCCCCTCTCCAGGTTTCCTGGAGCCCCTTTAGGCACTGGAGCTGCTCTAAGGTCTCCCCTTAAGGAGCCTTCTCCAGGCTGTGTCTCTGCAGCATGGCCAATGCCATGTCCTGCCCTCTCTGAGCATCACTCTGTGCTCCCACAGGTGCTGAGGCTGTACAGCAACATCTCCAGCCTGAAAGTGTGGGATTATTACACAGAGGAGACACTTTCCAAGGGCCCCTCCTGTGACTAGGAGCTGGCACAGGGGCAGCCGGAGCAGGTGGAGGATGTGGATCAACAGGACACCGGAGCCTCACAAACCAGGTGCAAGATCATCAGGCCTTGCTATGACAACCGGAGCTGTGTGGAGCCCGACGCCATCTCCAAACTGCTGGAGGTGAGCACGGCCCCTGGGGAAACACCACTGGTGTCCCCACAGTGGGGTTGTGGTGGGGTTGGTGTTTGTTGAGCCCCAGGACACTGACCGTGGTCCCAGGGGTCTTGTCCCATCCTGGTCTGATGCCTGAACCCCACCCCCCCAGGAGCTGCACAACCTGGAGATGGAGCTGGGCAGATTCCAGAGTACTGACAGGACACGTGTGACAAGATGAAAGCTTCCCAGCGCACCAAGGCGAGGCGGGAGGGCAGCTGGGTAGGTCCATGGAGGAGCTGAAGGGGTGGCTGTGCCCAGGGTGTCCCATGCAGCTCCCGCAGACCCCCAGCTCCCTGCTGATGTCCTCGGGCCTGTCGCACCACCGCCGCTCGCTCGGGGTGTACCTGCAGGAGAGCTGCGTGGGCTCCACGCTCAACCTCCGCCTGGACAGCGACATCAGCAGCACGTCCACCCCATCCAGCGGGAAGCCGGCTGAGCGCAGGAGCACTAGCACCCTCTACAGCCAGTTCCACGCGTCCGAGAGCGAGAACGGGCAGGAGCAGGGCCCGGGGTGCGGGGTCGGGGGGATGCTCTGTGGGACCACGGTCACCTTCTGTCCCCACTGATGCCACAGACCGAGCTGTTCTTCATCCCTCCTCTCCCTTCCGCCCTAGTGTGCTGCCCCGTCCCTGCAGGTCCTACAAGGGGTCTCTCTACAAGAAAAGAACCTTCATGAAACCCTAGGAGCCTTGTTGGTTCGTGCTGGATAAAACCAAACATCAGGTATGGAGGGGAAGGGAGGCCCGGGGTCTGTCCATGCTTCCATCCCTCCATCCTTCTATCCCTCTGTCCCTCTGTCCTTCCATCGTTCCATCATTCCATTGTTCCATCCATCTTTCCATCCCTCCCTTCCTCCATCCATCCATCTCTTCCTCCATCCATCCATGCATGCATCCATTCATCCATACATACATCCCTCCAGTCCTCCATCCCTCCACTCATTCCTCCCTCCATCCCTCCATCCATCCATCCGTCCATTCCCCAATCCCTCCATCCCTCTATCTTTCCATCCATCCATCCATCCGTTTGTCCATCCATCCATCTCTCCCTCCCTCCATCCATCCATCCATGCATCCATCCATCCATCCATGCATCCCTCCAGCCCTCCATCCATCCACTCATTCCTCCCTCCAGCCCTCCATCATCCATCCCTGTCTCCTTCTTCTGTCCCTCCTTCCATCCCTCCCATGAACTCTGACCACGTGGGATGTCTCCCTACAGCTGCGGTACTACAACAGCCAGATGGACATGGAGTGCAAAGGAGTCCATCACCCCGGGGCCCCCCACCATGGGGACACCCAAGACAATGTATGAGAAAACCTTCTTCGATGTGAGTGTGGTGCCGGGCTGTGCTGGGCTGCAGCGTGCAGTGCCCCCAGGATGGGCCTGCGGTGCCCCAGGGCTGGGTCTGCGGTGTCCCTGGGCTGAGGTCTGCGGTGCCCCGTCCGCCTCTCACCTCCTGCCTCCTCCTTTGCAGCTGAAGACGACGGAGCGCGCTTACAGTTTCTGTGCCCGGGACGTGCCGAGGGCGCAGCAATGGATCGACTGCATCCAGAGCTCTTTACCGCACGCATGAGCGCGGGATCCCCTGCCCGGGCGCAGGGTCCGGGCCCGCGGAGCTGCGGCAGCGCCGGAGCCGGGGCTGGGATCGGCTGCGGGTGAGGCCCTGGCCACGGGCAGCCGCAGGGCTGGAGTCGCGGCTCCGCGCTGGGAGTCGCTGGTGGAGGATCCCGTCGCGTTGAAGCAGAGCCGGGACGAGCTGGGATGAGCAGGAGCTGGTCCTGCCCTGTCCCCCCCAGGCCTCTCTGAGCCCTGTAGTTATTGTGCCCCCTCCGCACCCCACTGCAGCCTCCACCCCTGCACTGCAGGAGGCAGGAGGAGCTGCCCTCCTCATCCTCCCCATGGCTTGCATGTCCACCGAGCAGCCCGGGGGACCAGCCCTCCTCCCCCATGTCTCATAGTGCAGCACCCACCCCGCTTCCATCTTGCTGGACCCAGGGACCTCCCTCTCAGGTGCTGGTGTTGGTGGGGGTGACACGTTGAGCACAGAGACTGTGCTGCCCATCCGGTGTCCCCTGGGCACTGTGGGCAGAGGGTCCCAGTCTTGCACAGGAACCGCGGCCCATTGCTGATGGTGGTTGGAGCTCTTGGGCTCGGGATGTGGCCGTGACTCTGACAAAGGGGCTCTGTGTCCCCGCTGGGCACAGTCTCTACCTCCACCGTCAGGTTTGCTGTTACGGGGGGGCACATTCCCCATGGGAGGTGCCGCCCCTGTCACGTTGCGTGGAGGGGGGGAACCAGCCCTGGCCCTGGGATCCGTGTGCCCAAGGGTCCCTGCCGGCAGCGACACCGGGGCTGGGACACCGGGGCTGGGACGGTCACCCAGTCCCGGTGGCGCCGGATTGTGCCACCCGGGCTCTTTGCGCAGGTCACCCCCTTCCCCGGGTGTCACCGCTCAGCGCTGCCCCGTGTCTCCCCCACCTCAGGGCCCTTCCTCTTGTCCCCCCCGTGCTCGTGCTGTTGGGGGGCTCTGAGCAGAGTGGGGCTGCCCTGGGGGGGGCTGCAGGTCCCACTCCCCCTCCCTGCGTGTCCCATGTCAGTGCAAAAGGGGAATCTCGGTACAAGCGGCTCCTGCAGCATCTCCCCTCCTTGCACTGGTGTGACCGCTGGAGGGGAGCTTGGCTCACCCAGACGCGTCCCTGCCCCCTCTCCACCCCCGTTCCTGGCCGTTTTTAAGGAGTACAATGCTTTATTTCAGTGCAGAGATCTTTGTACGCTCTTAAACCCCCCGCCTTGCACAATTAGGGCCGCGCAGGAGCTGGAGCCGCCAGAGGTGGAGCTTGCCGGAGCGAGCAGTTGTAGGTTATTGACGTTCCCGTGCATTGTGTCCCCGGGCGCGGCCCGTCCCGGCCGCTGCAAAGAGCAACTAAAGGTTTAATGAAACAATTAATATGGGAGGGGCCTTAGCGCCTCAGTGCACGGGGGAGGTGAGCGGATGGCGCTGTCCCGGTGTCACACGGGGCTGCTGCATCACACTGGGGATGTGCCCACTCTGCACCCCCTGTGCCAAACAGGGACCCGTGTCCTGCTTGTGCCTGAGGCTGCCAAGTGCTGCTCTGCCCCAATTGGGACCCGGTTTGATGAACCCAGTGTGTTACCCAGCGCCCCCCCAGGCTCAGCTGGGCTGGTTTGCCCGGTGTCAGGGTGCGCAGCAGAACCTCTTCTGTGGGAAAAGGGCAGTTACAGTTCAGGCTGCACCATGGAGGGTGATCCCGAGACCCAGTGCGTCCCTGCTGAGCAAAGTGCTGGGCCCAGGGACCAGGAGCAGCACCAGGGCACAGGGAACATGGGGCTGCAGAGCTGAGACGCTGGAAACCACCTTGCTCCAGAGCAGGGGACGGGAGATGGTGTGAAAGAAAAGCTGGAAAGGAGCCCAAGCCCTGGTACCAGTTTGATGCTCCCCTCATCACTGGTGGGGGTACATAGGGCACTCTGGTACCAGGACAGGAGGCACCAAACCTGCATTTGCTTTCCCTTGACCAACCACCCCAACTGCTTCAGTACATGCAGCCCAGTGACTTCAGGCAGCCCTAATGGCAAATGTGCTCCTGGCTGCAGCCACCAAGATGGGCACAAGAGAAGGCTTCAGTGTCACCACAAAGGACTGAAAGATCCCCAGGCCTGAGCCACTGGGATGAGTGCCTGAGGCCAGCCCTGCTCTGCCCCAGCATTGACAGCTCTTGTGGCCTTAGCCAGCCGCTCTGCAGGGTGAAGACTGAGGCTTTGGGAGCAAGACTCCTGGGGCTGTGCTGCTTTTAACAATGGAGCCAACACAAGGGACCAGGACATGCAGAGCCAAGTGCCAACGCTGCTGCTGGCCAGAGCCTTGGCAGAGACCAACCTGGGTCAGTGACAGCCCCTTGAGGGTGGGGGAGAGAATCAGCCCTGCAGCACCTCACCCATCAGCTGCAGACACCAGGGGTGCATCCAGCACCAGCAACCCCACAACAGCACCGCTGTGCTCTGCCTGCACTTGCTGCTGGATGAAGCCATTCCACTGCCTGGGCAGAGGGTGCGATGTGGCACAGCCAGGGCTGAGCTTGTCCTGCAGGATGGAAGTGTTCAAACCCCATGCAGATGAGGCCTCAGTGCCATGGGTTAGTGGTGGCCTTGGCAGCGCTGGGAACGGTTGGACTGGATGAGCTTAAAGGGCTTTTCCACCCTGGTTGATGCTGTGACTCTATGGAGGACTCCACCACCATCACGTGAGTTTTGAGCTTTTATTGATAGTTGGAATTTACAGCCTAAAACTGACAACACAGAGATGCAGAGTTTGGGTTTTTCTTCTTTTTCCTTTTTTTTTTTCTTTTTTTTTTCTCTTTTTTACAAAAAAACCGAAACCAAAAATAACCAAAAGCCACCAGCATCAGATTGACAATAGAAAAGTTTCGACAGTTGAGAGAGACTAAAAGTACATCTGGAAATACTCCCAAAATAAAGGGGGGAAAGGCAGTAATCTCGAATCTGTCCCTCGTATTTACACAGACACGGACGGAGCTCGCGAGGACCCGGCTCAGCAGTTAAGGGCAGTCAGCATCATGAGAGTAAAGGCCCCCTCATGTCATTGCATTCCATCACCAACTCCATCTCCCGCCCTTCCCAGCTCGGAGGAGAGGCTGCGTGAAGCCACAGCGGGATCCATGGAGGACCTGGGGCCCCCTCCCCGTCCCACAACAGCCCTGGTACCACCCATGGCTGCCGCCACTGTCACTGGTGCTTATTGCTATAGAGTCATCTCCCTCATGGCCACCAGCACATGGGCTGGGCTTGGGCAAAGGCATCGACTGAGCACCTGATGCTGCTGTTCCTGCCCCTCCTGAGCGGATCCGTTGGGAAGCTTGGCAGCTGGTTCCCAACAGGCAGATTTTCAGGGAAACTGGGCCCTCAGGACACCGAAACCAGCCAAAGAGCATGTGCTGGGATCGTGTTGAGCACACGGCACTGCACAATCCAGCTCATCCCAATGCATCAACCCCCACTGCACGCCTGCAGCACCTTCCCCAGCCTGCATCGGTGGATCCAAAGGATCTCCTGCTCCAGGGCTCAGAAAGGTTTCACCTCACATCCCCATGGCCCAGCCATGTGCTCTACCCTGCTGTGACACAGGGGTTGTGGAGGTGGGTGTTTCCATGGTCTGATCCCCAAATGAGAGGCTGCAGCACAGAGCAGAGCCCCAGAGCGGGGCCCTCCTGGCCACAGCTCTGTTCCCAGCAGAGATCCTGGATGCACTACCCCGTCCCCAGGCTCCAATCCGCCCCGCTGCATCCCAGGACCTCCCAGACCTCCTGCAGATAAGTAATTCTTTAACAGAAACAACTGGGTTGGTTCAGTTTGAGTTTAAAGAAGCATTTGGGGACCTGTGGCCTAAGGGTGCCACTGGTGGGTTTCAGGGAGGACAGACCTTGAGTAAGAGGTTTGTGCTAACAGTCAAAAAGCCAAATGTCCCAGCTCTTGAGTCAAGTCTAATCCTTTGGCCTGATCACCTCGCGTCTGAACCGATGCCAAATGGAAACCAGTGGGGATTCTGGACAAGACCTAGAGAAGAAATTCCAGAGGCTCTGATTCAACAGAGCATGGACCAAGAGGAGGTGGCAAAAGGACATTTAATATTCTGATTGCTTCAGATATGCCAAGTGCAAATGAACTGGTTCAGTGATGGTGTCCTGTGGGGCTGGGAACAGCGGAGCCTAAGGAGGAGGATTCTGTTTGAGCAGATACACCCTGGAGTAGAAAACCTCATTAGAACCAGGGGTATTTTAACGTGCAATGTTACCCACTCCATGGAGATCCGTGTGTGTGCACGTACACACACATGTATGGGATGACTGTCTCAAGCACTGCAAAATGGATCAGTGCCAAGTGGATCCAGTGCCAAAGGGATCTGGTACCAAAGGGATCTGGTGCCAAAGGGATCCAGTGCCTGTACCAGGGTTGTGGTGAAGGAAAAGGTTTAGAAAATCCCAGCTCCAGAAAAGGTCTGTAAAACCTCACATCTGAGCTGGAGCTGCTCAGCTTCAACCCCATCCCAGCCCGGGTGGGTGCAAAAGGCAGAAACAGAACCGGACACGCAACAGGTTAAAGCCCAACAGCCTCCTTTGCCATAAGCCTCACTGAGGAGACACCAAATGGGGACACCAAGAGCACATCTACTGCAGGGCTGAGAGCACCCCCCAGGGAAAGCGGCAACCAGAATAAACCAGAATGAACCAGGATTTCATCTTCCCAGCACTGTGGCTGGGGAATGCTAAAGATCCAGGTTGGACACGGCTTGGAGCAACCTGCTCTAGTGGAAGGTGTCCCTGCCCATGGCAGGGGGTTGGAGCTGGATGAGCTTTAAGGTCCCTTCAACACAAACCATCCTGATCTTGAACTGAAATTCCTTCCCAGCCCTCAGCCCCATGGAGTGAGCTCCAGCACATCCTGCCCGTCCAGGAACCTCCCTGGTGTGCCCAGTACCATGGAGACCTTTGACTGTACCAATGGTGATGCCAGTTTCGAAGGTGCACACTTACTGATCATCAGTGCAAACCCCAAAGCTCTGAGAAAAATAGGTTTAAGGTGATTTTAGAAATATATATATATAATATAAATAGTCCCTATATACATTAACAACAGGAGATGATGAGCAGAGGGAGGGATGAAGAGCCAAGGCCGTACAAAGCTGGTGCTCCCCAGCCAGCAGCACCTTCCACCAACCCCTCACCCTGCCGGGATCTTGTCCCAGCAGCTTCCACCTCACAAATAAACTGCCCTTCACTGGTACAGCCTCTGCAAGCAGAGAGGGGAGGGGATGCTGTGAGGAGAGCTTCTGAACTACATGGGAACGCTTCAGGTACAGAGAGCAGCAGGAAGGGAGCTTCTCACTCCAAAGCTGCTCTCGGAAGGCTGGCAGAAGAAAGAGTTTTCTTCCTTGAAACTGGGTTGGAACTGGATGATTGTAAGGTCCTTTCCCACCCAAACCATTCCATGATTCTATGACTGAAAGCCCAATAATCCCATTAATCACAAAGTCTCTTCTGTTCTCTGCTGTGTCATGGCCCAAGCACACAAGTCTTGGGTTGCTGACGTCCTCAGGCAAACAGAAGCAGTGGGACAAGGTAACCCTTCCATGGATGCTGGGATAAGATCCATGGGGTGAGCAAGTGTTTGCAAACTGGCCATGAGTCCATCAGCACTGAAGACCAAGGGGTCTCCAGGCTGCCCCAACACAAACACTGTGCTGCCGTTGCTCCAAACCCACTGCAGGGTGCCCACCTTCACCCCACCCAGGAAAGACCAACTCAAGCTCTGGTTTAAGGGGGGGTTACAGACCTACACGAAGCCACTGCTCCTGGAGCCTCCCCAGTGGAAGCCCTGCCCGTGTGGTGGCTGCTTCTTCACCTCATGCTCCAGAGCAGATCCATCCCGTGGCTCCTTGCTGGACCCACTAAGGCTCGGTGGGGCTGGGAACCTCCAGCCTGGCCAAGCACCAGCACATGCCAAGCCAGGGGAGCCCCTCAGCTCCCTCCGGCTGCAGCCACCAGTGGGGAGGTGGCGCCTCACCCTCTACCAAAGATACAAGACCAAGACATCAGGTTTTAGTGCTTCATCACAGCCCGAGCTGTGGGCTAACAACTGGGTCACTACAGGCCAGCAGAGGCCTGTCACTGGGATGCTCCCAGGTTGGACCAGTGAATGCCCAAGGATGAGCCACATCACATCAGTGACGTGCACCCAGTTAGACCTGCAAGCCACCAACATGACAGAACAGCTTCAGTAAATACCCATGTTCTTCTCTCTCCCAGTAACCTATTCACTATCCTGGGAGCACACCATTAGAAACCCCAGTTTACGGTGAAACCACCTCAGAACCTGACCCACATCCCCACCTCATGATGTACAACCAGCCCCAAACCACACAACAGGCTTGGGGTGAAGCCAACGGCCAGAGCAAGGTCCAACCTTCACATGCATCAGCTCAACACATAATGTTCTAATGTTCCCATTACTTTCCATTACACCAGTATCATGCTGCTGTTTAAGGTTGGAATAAGAGGGAGAAGCTTGTGGGCAGCTTCCAAAGCATTCCTCAGAGACTTTTCATTCAGAAAAGCAGAATTCAGAGGAAGGATATTTATAGTTTGGAAGGGAAAAATATTTACATGAGAAACAAGGATTTAATTTAAATTACATGTTAAATAATAAAATATTTCATATTAAATATTAGTTCCATTTCAACACAAAATCATGTATCATCAGTTTCTAGGTGAGTTTAAGCACAATTTCCCCAAGACCTGGAGGACAAACTCAACATACAGTTTTCAGGTGGACACCAATGAAACATTCTGAACGGACAGGAGGACACACATCAAATTCACTGTTACTGCTCCATGTTAGATGCTCTGCTGAGCTATCCCCCATCGTGTGATCTCCATCAACCCTTAAGGAAAGACGCCCCATGGCGTTATCTCCATCATCCTTAAGGAGCCCCTGTCTCATAACCTCCATCATCCTTAAGGGACAGGATCCTGCTCTCCTTGCACAGCCCCATCCTCAAGGGCAGCCCATGGACCTTCTGCTTGAAGATACCGACTCCCAAGCCACCCCTTTCCTCCTCTGTTGTGAAATACCAACACGCTGATTGGTGAGGATGATGCTGCAGCATCACCCAACTTCCAAGCTCTTTCCCTAATGCTCCTCAAGTCAATGGTCTGGCTCCATGCAAAAGCCCATGGAAGGAAGGGAAGAGTCCCCAGTGCAGCCCCTGATGAAGACAACCCTGGGGCTTGGCTGGGATGCTCAGAGGGGCATATAAAGAATCCACCAAGTGGCACAAGCAGTTCTGAGGTTGGGAAGGAGGAAGAGGAAGAAGAACACAAGGAACGCAAACACCTTTTGTTGGGATCTGGATGGATATAAGGCACTCGGAACAAGAGTGGGGTATTGGAAAATGATCACTGGGATCCTTCAGCGTATGGTGTTCTCCTTCCCTACTTCCTGCCTGTATGGAGATGACACATGACTTGGCTGCAATGCTAGAATGAGAAGAAATGACTGTGAACTAAACCAAAGGCACCCGGTGTTTTTAGAGCTAGAATTCTTATTGCTGATCATTGGCTTGCCCTAGAGGTTGTTCAGTTCTTCCAGGGCACTCGGTCATCAGCTGGAATGCCAAAAGGGTGATCTCCATGCTGGAGCAGGGATGGGGTCCCAGAAGGGAATGGGGTGACAAACCTGACCCAGCCAGGGCAACCCCAACCCCACAGGAGGATTCCATCAGAGCAGTGATGGTAGTGATGGTAGATGCTGCCAACGCACCTCAGAGCAAGAAAGACTATGCATGTACTTGGAAGATGATGCAATTCTGCCCTGATCCCGTGACAGTTTCTGGCAAGGCAGGCAGGGAAGGATGCTCTTGTGGATTTGCACCATAAAAGGTAAAGTATGAAAGTGTGAGAAATGAGACAAACTGAAGATAAAAACCCCACCAGCTCTATCCCAGGCAAGAGCTGGTGGTATCTATGTGAGCACAAATGCCTCTTCTTGGTCAAGCTCCAGCAGGTACACTGAGGTTTTAAAGGGCAGAGCGGGATGTGATGCAAGAGGTGGAAATGAATCACAGATTAATAGCACACATGTCGCATGAAGGAACTTTGTTAATGGAAACAAAGGAGCCCCCACTCCTTTGAACTCTCCCATCCTGTGCTTTGGCCGATTCATTTTAGGAAGGAAAGAAAAGTCTGTTCAAAGGCTCAAGCAGAGAGAAAATGGAGCTTTGAGAATTACTGCGAAGATATTCACAAAGAGAACAAAGATATTCTACAAGGAGAATGTTTCAATCTCAAACCATGGGTGGGAACCGAACACTGAGTTAATGACTGCAACTCTATTAGTCACAGAACACTCTGATTTCGCCATGTTTTAATGTAACATGCATTCACGTTACTGTGTATCTCATGTATGTTACAGTCCAAAGGTACACTAATTTACAGCATGAGGTAACCAATGGTTTATGTTATTTGATTCTGAAAGAGTAAGGATCACAGAAC
Organism: Psittacus erithacus; assembly: GCA_009867235.2. NCBI lineage: Eukaryota > Metazoa > Chordata > Aves > Psittaciformes > Psittacidae > Psittacus > Psittacus erithacus. Next base: position 2,558 of record WYDI02031774.1, on the reverse strand, counting down.
CACAGAATCCCAGACTGGTTTAGGTTGGGACAGACCTTGAAGCTCCATCCCTGGCAGTGTTCAAGGCCAGGTTGGATGGGGCTTGGAGCCACCTGCTCTAGTGGAAGGTGTCCCTGCCCCGTGGCAGGGGGTTGGAGGTGGATGAGCTTTAAGGTCCACAAGTCTATGATTCTATGAGCAGAAAAAAGAGTTAAATTTTCAGTGCAAAGTCACTGCTACGTGGTGAGGATCCCTGAACGCAAGTGCCACCAAACATGAGGACCGTGATTCCAGCTCCCAGGCTCCCTGTCCCTCCTTTCACACAGCCTGTGGTGCAGTAAGGACCGCAGGTGGTTCTCAAGACCTATTTTGTAAATCAAAGCCCATATGGTGCAGCACCAAGAGGCCTCCATACACTCTATCATACACTTAAACAAGGACAGATCAGGACCTGGACCTCGCCATGAGCTACCCAGCCTGGGCCAGCTCCAACACAACATTCAGCATTTTGGCAAAGAATTTCCATGGGCTGACCAATGAGTGAGAAACAATCCCACGATGTGCACAATGAGAAGTCTTTGATTAACATTTGCTGTGCCTGAAGCTAATTGTGTTTCAAGTCTCGTTCCATTAAAGAGCTAGTCCAGGAGACACTCTGGCAGTCTCCAGCGATGGGATGCGACGGTGCTGAATTTGAGCTTACTCAATACCCACCAACAGTGGGAGATTCTCTACAGTGTTTCTAGAAGTCCTAGAAAGTTCTGGAAAATGAGCCACAAACATCAAAATTATACAATAGAAGAATTTAACAGTTTACGTCTGTCCAAGTAAGTTTAGAAACTAAAAAACAGATAGGGAAGGATCTGTCCTTTACAAAAGCCCCAATGTCAGGAGGAGGAGAAGGATCCTTCTCATCAGCATCAAATAGAAAAATATATTTTATATAGAGGTGCATCTCACAAACTTTTCTATGTACACACTGTGGAAGGTGACAGATCTAACAGTCACTAGGAAAGACACGTGAGGGAGGTGGGTCTGGTCACCACGATGCCCTTCTGGAATGAGGTACATGAGGTTCAGATGAGAAAAGCCAATGTTTAGGAGCCAAACCGATTCTTTTTACATTCAGATTTGTCAGATTCAGATTTCCTAAGAAAGAAAATGCCTGCTGGGGTTTACCAGGAACTTTCCATCAGCTGCATTTTGACCTTAAATAGGGGATATTTAAGTGAGATTAAGGAAGAAGCTCCTCCCTGTGAGGGTGCTGAGGTGCTGGCACAGGGTGCCCAGAGAAGCTGTGGCTGCCCCATCCCTGGCAGTGTTCAAGGCCAGGTTGGACAGAGGGGCTTGGAGCAAGCTTCTCTAGTGGAAGGTGTCCCTGCCCGTGGCAGGGGGTTGGAACTGGAGGAGCTTTAAGGCCCCTTCCAACACAAACCATTCTGGGATGATTCTATGATGCTGGTTTGAGTAACAAGGCTCTGTACAATCCTTTCACACCCTGATTAAGGAAACCATGCAAGCTAGGACAAGACTAGACAAGCAAGCAGCAGTAGCACCATATGTGTTAAGGAGCAGAAGCAAAGAGCAGCGGCAAATGCACTCTGCAACAACAGCAACATCTTCTCCACATCCCCTCGGAAGTGGGCAGCATCACAAGTGCCGTCATGAGGCTGCTGAGCTTTTCCTGTGTGCAGTGCAACATGTCCTACTTTAGGCAAAGTGTAGTAAACAACATGATGTTGTGAGGGCAGATGCACCCTGGTACAACTCCCCGTCTTCCTTCAGCTCTTTTTGAGGTCAAGCCCCCATCCCACACAACAGAACAGAGTAAGATCTCCTCACAAGAAGCTGGTTTGGCTGGATGTGGTGTCCAAACCAGAGAAGCCAAGAGCCACATTCCCGAACTGCGAACCCACATAGCACCGCAAACCCCCCTCAGTGCTGTCCCCTATGGAATGCTCTCCCCTAACACCAAGGGGATGGGATAAGATTAAGAAACTGAATTTCAGGGAGGGTGGAAAAGAAAAGAGCAAAGGAAGAGGCATGAAACTCCAAAGCCCCACAAGAGGCTGCAGAGTCCTGGGCTCTACACCCAGGCACAGCTCCAATGAGGCAGGAGGGAAACCAAGGCGCTGAGGCTGAGTAAGGAGCTGAGTATGGTGTAAACCTTTAGTGATGGCACTGAGAGGTGCTCAAAGTGATGCCACTGGTAAATCATGATTCAGTTACAGCTCAATGGCTGATTTCTTGAACCCAGATCTTATTTTTTTCCCTTAGATACATTATTTAGGAATGTTCCTCAGCTTCCAACCCCTTGCACACTGCGCCCCCCCAATCCTTTCCATGGGCAAACTGGGATGCCCAAGCTTGTTGGAACAGATGTTCAGGGGACTAATGTGGGGGGTTTGCTGTGATAATTTTTTCTCCTTCATTTAAATTGTGTGCACCCACTGGTTTTCCGTCCTGCACCTCTAAAAACCAAATACAGGCAGCAAAGTCCCTGGATGAGCTCTTAGGCAGAAGCTCTTCCCTGTGAGGGTGCTGAGGCGCTGGCACAGGGTGCCCAGAGAAGCTGTGGC
>WYDI02031773.1:19000-59755 GCA_009867235.2 Psittacus erithacus | reverse complement strand
GACCCAGGTGTAGGACCTTACACTTGGCATGGTTAAACTTCATAAGGTTGGCATCAGCCCACCTCACAAGCGTGTCAAGGTCCCTCTGGATGTCATTCCTTCCCTCCAGCATATCAACCGAACCACACAGCCTGGTGTCATCAGCAAACTTGCTGAGGGCGCACTCAATCCCACTGTCCCTGTCATCAGCAAAGATGTTGAACAAGACCAGTCCCAACACTGATCCCTGAGGGACACCACTTGTTACTGGTCTCCAGCTAGACATTGAGCTGTTGACCACACCACTTTGCATGCGGCCATCAAGCCAGTTCTTTATCCTCCAAGTGGATGATCAGGGGACTGGAGCACCTCCCGTATGAAGACAGGCTGAGAAAGCTGGGGCTGTTCAGCCTGAAGAAAAGAAGGCTGCATGGAGACCTCATAGCAGCCTTCCAGTATCTGAAGGGGGCCTATAGGGATGCTTCCCAGGCCGTCTGTCCTTGCTTCTACCTTTTATAAGCCTTTTTTTCCCTCTAAGTTTCCTCAGCAGCTCCTTATCCATCCAGGGAGGTTTCCTGGCCCTCCTGCTGCACTTCCTTCTAGCTGGGATGCAACACTCCTGAGCTTGCAGCAGGTGATCCTTGAATATCAGCCAACAGTCTTGGGCATTCCTGCCCTCTAGGGCTATATCCCATGGAACCTTACTAAGCAGGTTCCTGAAGAGGCCAAAGTCTGCTCTCCTGAAGTACAGGGCAGTGAGCTTGCTGCACGCTCTTCTCACTGTCCTGAGCATCTCGAACTCGACCATCTCATGATCGCTACAACCAAGGCTGCCCTGGAGCGTCACATTTCCAACCAGCCCTTCCCTGTTGGTGAGCATGAGGTCAAGCATATATTAAAAATACATAGACATAACTAGCCCCAATGATTATTCTCTTCTCTTCTCTTCATGTTATGTCTACTTAAACCTCTTATTTACCACTTTGATTGCCACAACATAACCATTGATTGTAAGGCAGTATGTGACAGTTACCCTCACAAGTTAAAATTTATTATCAGGTCTTGGTACTGGTTTTGGAAATGGCAAAGCTGAGAAAATGCAGCTTTGCTGAGTGATCTAATATAGTTATATCACTCTTTGCTGAGTGATCTAATACAGTTGGTGGAACACTTCTTCTGAGAGGCAGTAGGAAAAATAGAAGAAAAATAAAGGAAAAACAAACCACCAGCAATTTCACTGTGAAGTGATAACTTGATTCCAGCAGGTCTGTAGGAGGTGAGGGACAGCACACAACATCATTGAACCTGGAAGAATTACTCCTGAGTTCATGATTCCCCTCTACCACCTGCCATTCATCTCCTCGTGGCAAGGCAAGCAACATATTCCTTCCACAGCGGCTCTCCCCACTTGACCAGCATGGGATATGGAAACAGTTGACCCCAGTTTCTCCTCTCTTATGTTGCAAACTAGACCGTGCATACATCAAAACATATACATCAATAAGCAATAGAGACTAACTTACAGTATACTGAATGTTTCTATTGCAAGGTAGCCTGCTCTCATAAATAGATGAAAATACTGTCTCCTATATTTTTAATCCCACTTCAGCTCGTTTTTTCTTGGATATCTACAGAAATTACTGAAGATATTCTTTGTATCACACAAAAGTAACACTCTACTGAACTATGCCATACATAAGATTAAAACCAGAAATAAATCCCAGCATTTCTTCAACTTCAACATTTCCTGAGACGTTTTTATTGGAGTTGCAGCTAATAAACAAATTTTTCAATATGGGGCAGTGGACCCTGAAAGCATGGTCTGACCAGATGGGTACAAGCATACAGACAAATAAATAATTCAAAATAAATGAGGCTTCACGGCCCCTGCAGGAAAGGAGTGACAGATCTCATGCTCGGAGCATTAACATGACATGAATTCAAAACGCTTGAAATTTATGTGGACCGTTAACACTGCACACATGTGCACAAACACATGCAATTTCTTAATCAGTCCTGGCTCTGTTTTCATGTACCAGCCCCAGGTCAGAAAGGGTGAATGCTTCCAATCAATATCCAGTTGTTAGAGTAACAGCCATGTCCGTTCTGGATGGCTGAGTGGGTGAAAACATGTTTGTTCTACTTAATGTGACACAGTCCTGTCAAATTAACAACCACGATAGCAGAAGCAGGCTTGCTTAATGGGCTGAAGTCAGTTCCACAGAGAATTTACTATCAACACTCAACCAATAGATCTGAAACCTCATTACTAAAGGTTTATTTGCAGATAATAACTAAAGGCACACTTTATGTACATAGGCGGTGTCTGATTTTAAAGATACAGCATGCTACACTACTTGGTAAACAGATTATCTTTAAACTGACATAACCTCCAGGTAACACCTGTATGCTATGTTAGTGGTAGAGTTGTTTAGTCAAGCCCTTTTTGGGCTTGTAGTACCTACAATAGGTACTAACATTGGAAATGCAAAGAATCTCTTTTTCCTGCTGCGTGTCAATGGTAACTGCACAGGATACACAGAAAAGCTGACCCCAGCATGTGAGCCCCAGCAAGGTCTGAACCACAGACTTTAGCTTCCCTGTATGTTGCCACACTGAACCCACTGAGAGCTTCAGTCTGGACCAGCTCTTTGCCACAGACAGGCAGAACTCCTTGCCATACAGTGGTAAAAGTCTGATAATCACATTACTGGTTTCACTTCCCTTTTCCAGTCCTGTGAGTATGATGTCTAGGGGTAACAGACAGCAGAATCAATCACAGTCATTCAGAAAAACTCCTTTTAACTAAGTATGGCTGGAATTTGTCTTACTTGAGAGTGCCTGATGCTCAGCTATGAGACAATAAACTTTAGTTAGCTTCTCAGTTAATCTACTTGTACATGGGAAAGGATTTTTCTTTACCTGACTCAAATAGTGGAGAGAAAATTTTGGATAGGAATTTCATACTTTGAATCACAGAGACATAGAATCAACCAGGTTGGAAAAGACCTTTAAGATCACCAAGTCCAACCATTCCCCAGCACTGCCAAGGCCATCACTAAACCATGGCACTGAGGGCCTCATCTACACGGTTTGTGAACGCTTCCAGGGACGGTGATTCCACCACTACCCTGGGCAGTCTGTTCGAATGCCTAATCACCCTCTCGGGAAAGAAACTGCTCCTAATATCCAGTCTAAACCTTCCCTGGTGCAGCTTGAGTCTGTTTCCTCTTGTCCTTTCACTTAGTATTACAGAGTATATTTGTAGGAGAAATATTTTTTGCCAAGTTGGATTAATAGTTTTCTGTTTCCCCAAATCAGTATTCCTTCTCATCTGGAAAGCAGTGTGCTGTGGAAGCAGTGATTGGAGGGGGTGGCCATTCTGCCAGGGTGGTAGGAGGCCCTTACAGTGCTAAAAGAACCCATGCCCAGGATCTCAGGACAATCCCAGTACAGGCTGTGTGGCGTCAGCAGAGCTGAATTCTGATGCCATAAGAATGTGGGCATGCAGCCCAGATACTTCCACTATGTAAAAGAGAGAGGAAGAAGAAAGAGCTGCAAAGCTAGTTTACTTTTCCTATGGGAATGGAAAGGTGAAGATGGCAACTGATATTTGAGGGGGAAGCTTTTTCTTCCCAAAGGGAAGAAGCCAGGCTTTTCTCTGCTCTCAGCATTTTGCTCTCCTTAGCTATCTGCCACCACAGCCAAACCTTTATTTTGTCTTCATGTACAGCTAGCCCTGAGAAATCCCTTGTGCAAATGACAGTTTTACATAGTTCATAGCCTTGACCATTCCTGGTTGATTTCCACTGGGAAATCAAAATTCTGCAGATTGAAAGATTAATTCCCTGCCACATTTCAAAAACCCATACTGTTATCAACAGAAAGGCTTAGAAACTCATATGGGAAATCTTACTATAAGTGTACCTCCCCCTGACATTGCTCTCAGTAGTTCTCATTTTTGCTTCTAAAAATTGTAGATTGAATTAGTAATTCAACACTAAAAAATCAACCAAAATGAAAGTTTAATGGAATAACTAGTTTATGCGAAGATCTAATAAAGGAAAATTTTAGGTCCACATATTAAATTCTCCTGTAAGTAAATTTGAAGGAAGTGTTTAATGAAAATTATCCAGTAGAAAACCATCCAAGTTGTTCCACAGTAGGTTTTATTTTCAATTATTTTTATTATTATTATTCTATCAGAAGGGTCAGCTTTCTACAGAAGGCTCAGAATTTTAGCTGAAAGAAAAACCTCAGAAGCTCAAAACTAGAAATATTTTGGCTGCAGCTGAACATTCTTTGATGCTGTCACTTAAGAATGAAGGGATTTGGAGCGCAGGTGTTTGTTTTATGTGGCAGTGAGGAGGATGAGACAGAAAGACAGAGATGATAGTTACTTAGTGGTCTCTGTACTTAACTAGGAAGAGCACAGATGACCAAAGGGCCTGTAAGAAGTCTACGGTTATTTCAATTTCCTTATATATCGGAATAAAACTGCTAAAATATTGCAGTTCTGCAAGGTATGCTAAAGCAGGCATAATTTTGAAATCACAAAAAATAAGGTGTGGGAGGGTTTAACCCACCTGTGTCTTACCAGCATGGTTTGTGTTTCCATCACATAATTTGTTTAAAATGCAATTTTCTATGATAAAACAAATCAATCCTACTATCAATCAGTCAAAGCTTTGGCAGTATCTTGAATTTACCCCTAAGAATAATGAAGAATAGCAAATTAAGCTTTATTTAAGAAATAAAAATGATTATTCTAACATTTGACAGAACTCTCTGAGGGGCTTTTTCCTTAAATTTTGCTGTTAAAGTTCTTATATCTCCTAAATCCCAATTTAATTATCTCTGTGCTTGCCAGACCTTGGAAGACATACTCAAGTCTATTTTATTCAATTTAGAGTTGCCTCTGAGTTTTTTCAGCAACACCCCACTGCATTGTGTGTCTGCTGGGGAACTATCAATACTGCCCATTGAATTCAAACAGAAGTCAGACAGAAAAAAAAAGAAAAAGAAAGGAAAAAAAACCCAAACCCTTAATCTCCCTGAATTGGGACTTACTGTGTGAACATACGGAGGTGGGCACAGTTCAAGTCCACATTTTACAGTTAGCTTTCATCACTGAAGGGTAATCCACATCCAACAGTTTACATTGTTCTGTGTCTCATGCTAAACTTCCAGTTCACCAAAACCTCTCTTATATGAATTTAAGATTTAAGAAGGTGAACATGGAAAACCATAATGGACTTGGGGAAAAATCCTGTTCCATGAACTCAGATTTTGTTGAATTGGTGCAGAAACAGAATCTCATCCATTCTAGTTTGCCATTTTCTCTTGCTATGGCCTCGGCTGCCCCCCTTGTCAGGCATCACAGCAGCAACCCCCTGCAATCAGAAACTGGTGAATATAATGAAGAGGTTCAAATAGTGTAGCCAACAGGATAAAAAAATTACACCTTGGGATTTCATCACAAAAATGAATGATGAAGCACAAAGGACTATGAAATGGGCCGGAAGGGTGTCTATTTTGGAGACAAGTGTGCAAAAAATCTTGCTGTTCAGTGACACCTCTCAGTCAAAAAGCAGGACTTTTTTAAAGGGATGGCAGATGTTTGGATAATGCTGCTTGGTAATAAAATCCTCTAAATCTAGCAGCACTGACAGCTCAGCTGGAAAAAAGATGGAATCTGGTTTTGGAATCTAGCATCTTCTCCATAAAAAGAAGGCATAGGGAAAGGTATAAGAAAAGCATTTGCAGGGTAAGAGAATAAAAAGCATTAAATTAATGTGTGTGAATAGTTAGTAATTTTGTATATTTTCCTTATATACTTAGTAAACTATTTTCTGATGAGACGTCTAAACTGGTATGTTCATTCTAAGATTGGCTGCATTATGAAGAGTGTCACCAGCAGGTCAAAGGAGGTGACTCTTTCCCTCTGCTCAGCGCTGGTGAGACACAACTTGAGTGCTGGGTCCAAATCCGGGCTCCTAAGTACAAGAGACATGGATATAACTGGTATGAATCCAGTGAATGGCCACAAACTTGACTGAGGGATTGAAGCACCCTTCACATGAGGAAAGCTGAGATCTGGGGTTGTCCAAGCTGGCAAATGTTCTTGGAGGATTTCATAAATATGTGCTGGGTGGTCGGGAGGAGAGGGAGGAAATGGAGCCAGGTGTAACTCAGTAGTGCCCAGTGACAAGAGAAGAGGCGATGGAAACAAATAAAACCACAGGAAATGCTATTTAAACCTAAGAAAAAACCCCAGTTTGCTATGAAGGTGACCAAGCACTGGAACAGATTATTCAAGAAGGTTGTGGAGCCTCCATCACTGGAGATATTCAAACTCCAGCTGAAAAGTTCCTGCTGTAGAGACGGTTGGCCTAGATGATTTCCAGCAGTCCCTTTCCCACTCACCCATTCTGTGACAGTGATTTGTAGCGTGTTTAATAAGCACCTTTTGTGTAACTGCCATTGCAGGAAGAAGGCATAGGCTAGACACAGACTGAATTTAGACAATCCCAGGTTCAGCATCTCAAGTCAGATGGAAGAAGCTGTATGCTCCTTAACTAGATGGAGACACAGAAACTCTTGCTGTGCAGAGGATGTTAAAGCAGCACAAAAGAAAGTTGGATGAAGTAAAATAGGCAGGGGTTATTTGTAGAGGGAAATTACTGACACATTTCTGACACCAGGCTAGAAGACCTAGGAAGCACATTCAACTAATTTAATTTTAATACAGAAAAGAACTGCCACTGATACTGATTTACAGTTTATCAGGTTATAATCATTTACTTATTCGTTATTTTACACATATTTCTAAAAGCTGGTCTCCTCTCTTGGCTGCTTCATATCAAAAGGTCATGAAAGCCTCAGCTGTTTCTGAGTGCAGAGGGCACAGGTGTGTATCAGTTTCAGCAGTCACACAGGACAATTCCCTGGCCCAGAATATGTGGATTCATTGTATGTTGGCAGAAGATTGAGAGGGGAAATGAAGGATGTACATATGTACGAGAGGGTACTTGGAAAGGACATCTGCTATCCTGATACAGATGAACAGCATCAGAGAAAAACAAGACAATGTGATGTATCTTCGGATGTTAGAAGAGCTCTTAAGAACCGCATTTACAGCTCTGAATATAAATTGTTTTCTAGAAAAAAATAACTACTTTTTGCCTTCCCTAACATCACAACCTATTCCTTGGAGAGGTGAAAAGCAAGGGCTGTAGCCAAGCAACAACATGACTCCTTCTCTCTTCAAAGCAAAACATAGACTCACCCCACACCACTCCATCCGTTCTTCATCAACATACAGCACTGCCTGCAGACAACCAAGCGTTTGTGTTGCTTTGCTTCTCCAAAATAAATAAACAAGATTTACGATCAAATTAAGCTCTTTTAATATATTTGGAAATCCTCTTTTCATCAGAATCTAGCAAGGCTGACAAGTGAACTGCTAGGAAACAGTCTGCTCACACTGAAAGCACTTCAGGCAAGCACAGACAAAACTCTGGTGCAGATTCATGGGCAATTCCCCTGTGAACTAAAATTAGGCCTGTACAATTAATTGAGTTGCTGGTTTACTAAAAAGAAACAAGTTTTAATAAAAAGAAAAAAGATTAGATTCTCAAAAGAGAAAAAAGTCCTCACAGAGTGAGGACTTGTTAGATTTCAAGTCAATTAATTAACTGAAACAAGAAGACAAGACTGTCTTTGGAAAAGTCACGTTTTTTCTCACCTTACCTTTTCTCTCCCTCTTTGGTTAAAAGAGCTAAGCAAAACTACATGCAAAGACACAAAGCATTTTCAAATGCCCACTTGTAATTAAAAGAGATTAAATTTGCTCTAGAGCAGTCGTATTCTTGCCTATCCATGCAGGAATGCTTTGTTTTTCTAGCAGGCTCTAGTGCTGGCACTGGTCTAAGAAAAAAGTCTCACAGAAATAAGTTTCAGGGAGATTATGGAGCATTACCTGTTATGTCTTGGCTTCCCAAACACACACACAACATATTTCCCATTTAACTGTCTGGCCTAAACCATTACTGCTGCTGACAAGACATGTTCTTCCCCCTCCTCCTTTCACTCCTTTCTGATTAGAGGGCCTTAATAACACAACTGGCATTAATCCTTCAGAAAAAGATGGTCAGCAAGAAAATGCAGGTTTAGCTAATGCTGCCATCTTGCAGCAGATACTCAAGGACAGAAGGCATGCTGCCTACCTCCTCTTGCCTCAGCTTCCTTACTTGGCACATGGAGGACAATAGAGATCTGAACTGGGAATGGTATTGAGAACTGTTGATGATAAAATTTCATACATATATATATGTATGTATGCACGTGTATGTGTATAAAAAACTATGTCATGTCTTTAACAACAGAGGTCAACAGACCAGATGAGAGTGGGCTTTACAGCTAAATGTCCAAGTCTTCCGGCTGCACATGAAAAGGCGAATGCTGTGCGCAGAGAAACTAGTACAGACACTTATTGGCAGCAGTGTATTTTGCCATCAAGGCTCTATGCAGAAAAATAAATAGCTAAACCACTTAAACAGCATTTTTTGTATTTTTCTCAGATGCAAAAAGCTGCTATTTACATTCCAAATCAGCTGTGCTTGAAGTGGAGGAAGGGTAGGAGGAAAAGAAGGGAGGAAAGATTCAATTAATAATAATCTGCATAATAACTGCTTTGTTTATAACATGCTGACTCTCAGATGGGTGCACAATAGCAGCTGCTTCCAAAGTATCACATTCCTACAACTGAATAAATTAATGCATCTAAGGAAAGAAAAAAGTGCACCAATTAGGTAGCTCACACACTAGAATCATTCTTTTTCCACTTCAGTTGCTGAAACACTTCAGCTGCTTGACTAGGTTTTGACATTCCCTGCTATATAATAAAGTAAGGAAGGATGTAAATCTATTCATTGATGATCAATACAGCCTGCATTATATTTATTCAACAGTTTGCTATAATAACTCTATCAATTACTGGAGTGGCATTTGCCTCCTCCTACAATTTACTTCTAAGTAACACTGTATGTCACAACATACTGAGCTAGCAATTATAATGGGAACATCAAAAAACACCTAAGATAAATGTGTTATTCGTAGGGTTTCAGTATACCAAAAAAAATGTTGTTAGGAGAAATCTAACATGAAAGGCATCTTTCTTACTTAAATTCTCTCCCAAAGGACTGACACAACTTTTCACTGGCAGTGAGCAGAGCTGATGTAATGAATGACAGGCCAACAACTTAATTTAACTAGAGACATAAATTTGTGATTGTCAGATATGCACCTTTACCCAAGTCACTTCCAGCCCACACCTTACCTCAGTTCATCACTTGAAAGATGTCTCAGGTGAAATATCTCTTAACCTTCACAGAGAAGAGAAAATTACGACTAACATATACTGCAGATTTTTGCAGCTCAGGTTCCACAGGATGTAACCTGCTTGCATTGTGTTTCAATCAATTTAAATTGATTTTACGAAAGCTGTGTGGCAAGCTGTTGGCATATGGCAATTCTCTTTGAGGAGATATATTCTACCCTAGTATAACCTCTTTTTCTTTTGCTGTTGCCTTTTTGTGATATTTTGCAATCAGGAAATAATTAATGGCAAATAATTTACTTGGCAGATTTAGGCAATACAGAGCTCACACAAGGGCATATAGTCTATCTTTTGGGAACAAACAGGAGAACTGGGGCAGAAACATGAACAGCAAATTTGTTCACAGACCTGTAAGTGTGCTCATTATTTGAAAGTACAGACTATTGGATGCATTTTCCTATGAACATCAAAAACACAACACTGAAAAAAGAAATACTTTCTAAGCCTGTTGAGGGTAATTACATCTATTCAAAAGAAATCATTCCTGTCCCTCAAGTAGATGGGTAGAACTTCAGAATCCAGGCAGGACTTCAAAAACTTGTGTAGCTTTACCTACATATATGTTGATCTCAAATGGCTGCTTAAGGATTTTGTAGGCAGACTCATGCTAGATGTGAGCTAAACACCCATGGCAATGTGACTGAGGAAGTGTTGAATGCAAAATACATTGCGGCTCTGCGTAAGTACATGATTCACCCAAGTTTGCTTGTGTGTGTGGTAGGATCTTCCTGCCACAGCATGCAATGCAGAACATCTAAAATTGCTGCCCATCATGTGAGCATGCTCTCAGAATTAATCAGAGGAGCACAGCAGCTTCATGAGAACAAAGAGGGTAAAGAACGTGAGTAGCTTTTCACACTCCCTAATGAGGGCTTTTTTCTGGATGGTAAAAAACAACTTAAACTAGAAGGCAATTTTGTGTGGTTGCTGTGGCTCCCCTGCCCGCACTGCCTCAGGTGGTATCTGCAGGAGATGGCACTGACTCATTCCCTCGGCTGCAATGAGAAGAGGGAGTTCTTTTGCATGACTAATGTGGCAGAAATGTAATAATTTGAAAACAATATCATAGGAGATCTTTCACCCCAAATGTTATCTTTAGTTATGTATCTCCATCTGGTGACTGCAACAGAAGCTTTTAAAGCAGATTTTGGATTCACAAGATATTACCTGCTTGAACCTAAGCATCAGTGGATATGTAAGCTTTACACTTTAGTTTACCAGCCAAACCCACATTCACCTACATTATCTTTCCTATAAGCAAGAATGATACGCAATGATTGCAGTCTGAATAAGCTTATAGGCTCTTTAAAAGTGGTCTGATGTTACTGCTGTTCACTGAGTAAGGGCATGTCAGTTTGAAAACCAGTTATGCAGGTATTCATGCACCAGAAGACAAATGAGTATCCTAAGGACAGAGAAAAGAGGCCATTGCACACTTCCCTACTTCTGGGTCCAAGACGGGGAGGAAAGTACCTGTGTAGAGGGGCTCATGGGGAGAAGACTGGAAGAGGGGATAAAATGGAATAAACCAGAAAAATAATCCTTAGCGCGTTAATATTCTATACTATCTTTTTTGCTTTGCTTATGAAGTTCATTTTGGAGGCGTGCAGATGACTAATATGGATCCATTTAAGTGTAACAGATGGTACAGATTTTGTGTAAGGTGTCTTAAAAAGATGATAGTGATATTGAAAATAAGATGACTAAATGTTTTGGGACGCAAATCACCAGATAATGTTCTCCACAGGAATCAAGATACATGAAAATTCAGAAGCGATACATGCATTTTGTCACCAGATACTTACTCTCATGGAAGATCTTATGCCTTTTTGAGGCACTGTAGATACAAAAAATAAGACAATTCCTCAGGTTCTAGTGAAGAAGCATTTGGTTCGGCTGCCTACAGAGAAATGTGGTATACCAGGGGATATCTGTTACTGGCTATACAGAGTATCTAGAGGGCATCATAAGCTTCTTGCCTTCTAAGAAGGGCTTAGCCACAGCATCAGTCAGATGCTGCTGCTTCCTGGATTTCCCAGAACTTTCCAATATCACTAGAGAGAAGACCCACATGACTACCCAATCATAATTCACCAAGAAAAAAAATTCCTCAGACTTAGGGCCAAAAAATACCTACAAATACTGAGAACGTATCTCAATGCTCTAACACCTCTGGAAGCAAAGCTACATACGAAAAGCACCTAATTCTCTTTGGTCCTCACTGCTTATTTCTGCTCCCCAAACCAAGACATCTTCACCAAGGATTTGCAAGACTGAGTTCTGAACTAGATCAGTGATGGGATCCAGATTTAAAGAAGGAAAAGTAAAAGACTGGGAGAACATATAGAATAACATGATTTTGTGAATAGGACACTGACTTAGGACTCAAATACCTATTCTTTTGGGCCTTGCCAGTGGCTTGTCTTCTGAATTTTGGTAATTTGCTTCCTCTTGACCTCAATTTTCTGTCTGCACAATATTGAGAATTACTTTGGGGTTTTTTTTGTAAAATACTTCAAAATCTATGCATGAAGAATGTTTTCTGAAATCCCAGATCTCATTTTCATGTATTTAAGTTATACTTAGTGTTTCTTCTACACTATTTCACAGGACATTTCAAAATGTGAGTTAATGTCAACATTTAATTATTTACTTTAGCTGATATAAGTCCTCAAATGGATTTCTTTTTTCTTTCTGAAGTAAAGAAGGATTTTTTTTTTTTTCCTGCATATGTCTGGTACACAGGAAAAAAGTTCTATTATTCCTAATTTTCAAGATAATGAAACCAGCCAACCAGTAACTAATCGATAAACTTTTTGAGATTGAAACCCATGTTTTTTCTGTATTGCAGCAAACTAAATAGAGCCATGATCTCAACTGGGAGCTAATTTAATACTCTATTTGGCTATCAGGGAAAGAACATCTTATTTTTAATTAGCTTTTATTGTGATGTCTTGAGGTAGAAATGACTGTTCTTTTCTAAGATATGTTAGCATAAATATAATAATGTTGTGCTGGGAAGAAAATGTATTTTTAATCCCTTGAATTAAAATTCAGTAATTCCTGACCAATATATTCCAGTGGGATAAAACAATACAGGGGAAAAAGAGCAAAGAAAATGGAATGTGAAATAGGGTATGTCCTGAAACAAATTACAGTGTTTAAGCTAACTATAAACCTTAGAAAGTAGAGTTATGAAAAAGTCCCTATCTTGCAAAATCTTGTTTATGCATAAAACTTTGACTATATGAGTAGTTTCATTCCTGACCAAAATTAGATATCTTTAGGTGAAATCCACCCTGAATGCTCTGCACATTGCCCTTCTGAAAACCAGCATTACTAGGCAATGCATGCAAAACTTGTGCTTTCATTTGTTGAGCATATCACAAACTGGTTTGGGTTGGAAGGGACATTAAAGCTCATCCAGTTCCAACCCCCCTGCCATGGGCAGGGACACTTTCCACTAGGCCAGGTCGCTTATACCATGGAAACTACAAAACCATTAAGTTCTCAGTAGTTAGACATGATAAGAGATAACTAACTCTAAGTATAGCATGGAACTGTTTGTTGAATTTTTAAAGTAGATATATTTTCACATCAAACAAGCAGAGATAGAAAAGGGAAACAACTCATGACAAAGCTACATGAAGTTCAACTTGTGGAAAATGCCTGCTCTGCTGCTCAAAAAATCGAAAAAATGCTGCAAACCCAATGAAAACCTGGTTTGGAACCCTCCATTCTGATTCTCACTTAGGACTTTCTTTTCTGGCTCATCCTGATTCCTTATTCATAATTGCTTGAAATGGATGGACTGGCTAATCAAAAGCCAGTTTAAGAAGCATGAAAGGGAAATGCATTTCAGTATTCTAATTTCCCTTCCACAATCACTCACCAAAAAAAGCAAATTGAAGAGAGATAGATGTCCATTATTTGGCATTGTCTTTTATTTTTCTATTTTTGAAGAAGAGAGTCATTTGAGAGAAAAAAAAATGTCTTAAATTACCACTTCTATACCATTAATAACAGGTTTTCAAACAGCAAATTCTCAGAAGCTGCAAATCAAATTTATTCCATGTATATTATAATGGTCAGGATGGGCTCAGTGAGAATAACTTACAAACAATATACTAAAAACATCTTGTAGATAGTATCTCTATCTGGTCACTACTAGCAGGTGAGAGTCCACTGAAGTTGAAATCAGTTCACAAAACCTATGTTAAAAACCAAACAGGCAAAGATGACAGGAGGCATTATTCCAAATTAATCATTCAAACAGAAGTACTTGAAACTAATATTCAGATCAAAAAAAACATAACAAGTGCTGCACTGATTGCCTTAAGTGTGCCAAGGGCAAAACATGCTACCGGTGATGGTTGGTTGAATAAATTTAAGAAGCAATATAAGAAGAGAATTACAGAGAGAAAATCCATTCAGGAACCTTTTAAGGGATACAGAGGAACACTGTGCAGAACTGCTGTGATGATATATTCTTATTTATACAAGTGTAGGACCGAGTCCAGCCTGAAACAATTAGCTGTCAAAGGTGGAGAAATGCAACACTGTTTTGCTGTTCACATTTCTCCTGAAATTGCATCATGTTTTCTCAGTTTAAAAGCAAACAAACAAAAGCAAGCCTAAAACTGTTTCCCCTAAGTACTAGGAGCTAATAAATTTTTGAAAGATCTTGTGATGCTCTAAGGGAATGGAGAAAATATTCATCTTCTCCATTTAAGCATACCTCAACAGGTAAGTTGCTAACTCAAAATCATAGAGTCAGAATCACAGAACGGTTTGGGTTGGAAAGGACCTTCAGATCATGCAGTTCCAATCCCCTGCCACGGGCAGGGACACTTCCCACTAGACCGGTTGCTCCAAGCCCTGTCCAACCTGGCCTTGAACACTGCCAGGGATGGGGCAGCCACAGCTTCCCCAGGCAACCTGTGCCAGTGCCTCACCACCCTCATAGTAAAGAACTTCCTTATCAATAGTCTGAACTTCCCCTGTTCGAGCTTAAACCCATTACTCCTTGGCCTGGGACTAAAACGTCATGTCTATGGTGCTCTCAGGCCCTTTATGAACTTCAAAGCAAAGTGAGAGAACGTAAACTCTGCTTCTTGCCGTAAACTTTCATGCTATTGGACCAACAGGAGGTATCATGTTTGAACAAACAACTTTCTGCAGGCTGAGAAGAGGATTTTGACAGTCAACACCATTGGCAAAAGTTCCTACCAACTCCCCTTTGATGCCCTGTAGAAGAGAACAAGAGCAGAATAGCAATACAACATCACATCTCAGAAAACACAAAGATTGAACAAAGCTTCACAGCCACTATCCAGAGCAACAGCACATGAAAATATTAGATGCCATGTTGGGTGATGCATGAAGACAAAAACAGAGAGGGGAGCAGTGAGCCTGTGTGTTCACTGCATTCTGTGATTTGGGGTGTGTGCCAAGAGTACGAATAAACTTAAAGGCCAACACCATTAAACCATTTCTTGGAAAGCATTACTGTGGTTTGCTGTAGTAAGCCAAGTTTAGACTGTGCTGCGTCTGTGAACACATGTGTTGTAGTAACCTTTCAGAGTAATGCATTGGCAGCAGCGGGAGACATTTTATTTTTACAATTGCTGGTGCAGTAGAAACACTGTCATCTGCACTTAAATACACTTTCTGGTTATTCACATTAGGGGAAAATTTTCAAAGAAATGCTAAGGTTTTTGGCCAGGTATGCCACTGGTTTTATTGGGAACTGCATGTATTAAACTGAGCAATGTGCTTTGAAAAACATACATACACTTGCTTCCTCTGAATGTTCAGGAATGTCTGATTTTTTTCCCCTAAATTATTATGGCAGTTTATTATTATGGCAAACTGACAGTTTGAAACGTGTTGGCAGAACTTTGATTCTCTGGTATGGCTAAGAAGAGCTCTGCGACACCTCTCCAGCCTGGGGAATCCTCTTGTGGGGTGGTTCGGAGGCCACTTGGCATTGCTGAAGCAGTGTGAAAGCCGTCCAAAGGGTCAAACAGCCAGGTCAGAGATGTGTTGAAGATTAACATGGTACCCTTTTGCCTTCCCTTTCTCCAAGTACGATGTCTTCCCCCAAAATACTCATTATTTCAGAGCATTTTCTTTTCTAATTTGTATGCTTGAGAAGAATTGTAAGGAGATATTAAAATGTCCAAGCTGGATGGCCCATCACCAGCAAAAAAATAGTGTATATTTCATGCAGGGCCTTCAGTGCTTCTGTTGGCTTGGGTCCTGCAGAAACCTGTCAACTCCAATATCCTGTCAGTTCACAAAGGCAGCGCTAGCCAGGGAAGCAGAAGGACTGGAGCAGGGATTGTGTCCTCTTGAACCACATATGGCAAAACAGCAGCCACCACACATTCAGAATCCTTATTTTGCTGCCCAACACCCACAAATTACCTGGATTATGGGCACGTTTTATGTCAAAGGAATATCAGATCTTGTGACTTCTCCTATAACAGTGGTTAGAAAATATTTTAATATATAACAATTAGAAGAGTACTAAAAGCATAATGGATGTTATTATTTCAGTTTATAATTCAATACACATTCTGCAATTTGGAATTCAAATTGGCCTCCTTAAGTTGGCCAGAAGATGTTTAAAATATATTTTTATACTTTTAGAAAGAATGTGCTCATTACTTGACATAGTAAGACAACAGTTGTATTTGCAGAAAAAAGGAAGTAGTCACTATAAATTACCCAAGGTGCTAATTCCACGTTTTAATTACATTTTAATGTGGATACAGATGTTGCTCTGGGCAATTTTCATCCAGCATTTGGAGGAAAAGTTTAGTTTTAATCAGAATTAAATGAGGCATTATGTAAAACTGCTCTACAGCAACCATACCCTTCTCATACCTTACTCGGTACACATGCAGGCGCTGGTATTTACAAACAGATTAGGACATGGGTACGAATCTACTAAGCTTAGAAAATGACTTTTCTCACCAAAACCTAAAATGGCAGCAGATAGTGAATGGGTTCCAAAGAAGCAGCAAAGAAGCCAATGCACTTTTTGTCAGCTTTGCTTTTTGATATGAATCAAGATTTTATCCACATATGAAGAGGGTGGAGCAAAGACCATTCTCTCAACAAGTGTTTCAGTTTCAATGGGAAGATGGAAGAAATTAATGATACTGCCACTGAGCTCAGAAAATATGCCAACCTGAGGTGATTCTGAAAGCTCTCCAGGAGAGCAGAATAAATGGGGTTTTTTCTTCTTCAAAAAAAGGGAGAAAAATGAAAGCTACAGGGGCAGTCACCTGCAAAGGCCATTGGTTCAATACAGAAAGACAAAAATAGCTGAACTTACTGACCCATTTTTTTCATGTTAAGGTAGTGATTCCTGGTTTATGTAGATATAACTTAGCTCAAAGCAGGGCACACAGACAGAAGAGGCAGTTGAAGATTTTTGAAGTCTGCATTTGCAATAGAATCACACGATGCTAACATTTTGGATGTTTTCAATCAGCCTGTAAAAACAGCATCAAAGACATATGATACAAAGTACCAATATGTGCTCATCTGAAGGATTCAGCAATTTGGTTTTATGCTCTTGGCATATTTTAAATTAGCACTTAACCATTAAGAACTAAAAATAAGGTCAGATGAGTTTTGTAAGCTTATTGTGATGCTGAGCAGTGGATTTTGATAAACCTGCCGCTGTTAGACAGTCAAGAGTCTCAAACAGAAGGTAGCAGTTTTCTATAGTTCGAGAACACAAATCCTATAATGTTGTAAAGCGGGTTTGCTGCTGGAAAGCCAGATGATAGTGCTGAAAATATCAATAGCCAGCAATCTCATATAGCTGGACTGGTGGAAAAAATAAACGAACATATCCTATCACAAAAAGGCATTGCTGTAAAGAAATATCATGGATTTCAAAAGACCATAAATCTGTATTCAGCTAAAAAAAAGACATCTTTCCCAAGCAGCAGCAGTCTGCTGGCACTAGATGCGGTCTATGATACAGTCGTGAGAAGGCAGCAGTGGTACAGAATAAGCTGCCACAATCTGGAAGAAAAGATTTTTGGCATATTTTAAATATCCTTTCCTGCCAGCATTTCTGTCCTGTGTTCTTAACAGCAGAAAACTGTCAGTTGTTGCAATCAGTGCCTGGGCTTTATGCACCTCCCTCCTTTCCTAATTATACAGTTCATTATCTAGAATAATAAAACTTGTACCATGCCATAAATGTTTCTGAGCAATCTAAACCACCACCTTCCCACCAAACCTACTTCAGCAGGTTAAGTTCATTAAGGAACATTCTTTATGGCTTATTTATGGTTTCTGGGCATAAAATTATGTGTTTAAAATTGTTTTAGATGAAGCTTTGAAGAAGGCTGGAAAGCTGACAGGTAGATTTGAATGCCTTCAAGGAATTTTGAAAGACTTAGTCTATTCAAAGAATTATGTTATTCTGAGATCAATATCAGAATCTGGTAATATAAGGATCCACACACATGATCTTGATGCTACTAGGCGTTATTTCTTTTGCACCTGAACTCTTCTTTTTAGATGTATTTTTGCATGCCCTTTGGTTTGTTTTATCCTTTTGGATTTAATTGGAGTGCTGTATTGAATATTTCTACACAGCACTGCATAATTTGTTAATTCAAGATCTGTTTCTGTGTTGCTTTCTCTAGTTCTGAATTCCTTATTCATGTAGGCAGTGCTTTCTCTGAGCTGAGTGGCAGAATCCCATCACTTCCCTCTGACATCTGCTTCCGTTCCCCACCTATACTAGACCCAGCAACAAAAGGTGGTGCCTATTTCTCCACTTTGCTTCCTGGTAGAGCGCTGCAGTGCTGGAAGGGCTCAAGCTCTGCCCTGTGCAGCAAAGAAACAAAGCATGTTTTCTTCCAGGAACAGACTGGTACTGAGATGAAGAGGGAAAGATGCACCTGTACTTTGCATTTGTTGTGAAGGTAGTGTTGCTTACTTCAAAAACACAGAAGGGCTTTTGTGAGCAGCTCTGGTTACAGCCAGGATGTCTGCCAGGATATGGAATACCAGAATTGGCTGAGTATGTGACTAATAGAAAAATATTTTCTTTTGGGTTTTTTTGTTTGTTTGGGGTTTTGGTACGGCTTTTCTTTGCTGTTGTTGTTCGGGTTTTTTTATCTTTGCTAAGGTAATGTGTTTTTTCAGATACCATTTCACAATAGCAAAAGCATTTTGATTTTGATTTAAACTGCCAGATACACTCTGCACCCAAGCAGTGACTCAAACAGCCTATAGTTATGACATACCTGCAACAATAAAGCAACTGGCTGTAAATAAATAACATGGAGACTTTAAACACAGCTTCAGCCTGAATGGTCTCGTCATATTTCATCCTCTCATTTTAATTCAATACTAAGCAAAGCATGGAAATGTTTACCTTTGTCTGATCTTTAATTCCCTAAATTTATGTGGAATCATGCACAGATGCTCTGGAAACCAGCCTGGAAAAGCCTGGCATTTTAATTGATCCCAGAGCCTCTTTCCTTACAGCCCCTGCTGCTCCCAAGCCTGCTCCTCGCTCAGGAGGGTCTGTGCGGTTGCCTAGCCACGGCTGGTGGCTAGGGAGGGGGGGCAAGTTAGGGGAGGAAGGAACCAATCCATTCCTGCATTTCCCTGTGGAAACAGCAGCAAACCAGGCTGGGTTCTGAAAGCTCATTAGTGGGAAGTGAGATGCATAGTGTGCATTTTAACATGTGTATTAACTGGATGTTGTGGCTTGCAGACAGAAATTATAAACTATTGGGTATGTTTCACAAAGCTGATTTCAGAAGACAATCTGAATAAAAATAAAATTTTCTTTTTATCATTACTATCTTATTTTATCATTACTATTATTCTTTTATCATTATTATCTCTTAAGTTGTAATGTTTTCTTATATTGTGAGAAATACACTTTATATCAGAAAGGCTAAATATTGGCAGAGTTAAGAGGGTGAGATGCAGGACCAAATCCTGACCTCAGGAAGATTTAGTACAAAAGGCAGAATTATATTCTTGTCCTTAAAGATTTTCAATTAGGATTAGCCTGGCACACAAGTAAAAATGAGTGAAAATTTACCAGTATCTTACTTGCAAGTCAGTGAGTTGTGCACCTTCCTGCTTAGCAGGATAGTTTGGGATTGAGTTTTGGTGTGTAGTACCTGAAAGGCTTGTTCTTCTCTGTCATAACAGAGATTTTTCAAGGTATTCATTTCTCCTGCTGTATCACCCCACTAACTTCCATTCAGGAAGGATCAATGGGTATCTGAAAACACTAAGGTCTTCCCTGTGAAGGTGGTGAGGTGCTGGCACAGGTTGTCCAGAGAAGCTGTGGCTGCCCCATCCCTGGAAATATTCAAGACCAGGCTGAACGGGGCTTGGAACAACCTGGTCTACTGGAAGGTGTCCCTGCCTGTGGCAGGCAGTTGTAACTGGATGAGCTTTAAGGTCCCTTCCAACCCAAACCATTCTGAGTCCATGATTCTAAGATCTAATCCTTATACTGTCTAACTCCAAAGTTACTAAAAATGAAAACTAAACAATTCTGGCCACTTGTACACCCTGCCAGAGTGATGCAGAATGAGTATCTCTGAACACTACTGCATTTCAAATTCTTATTATTCTTATTAAGACTAGATAGAATATGCTCCATTACAGACTTTTGAATGCCCTTAGTCACTTTCATGAACTTCTTGATGAACTGTCTTCCTACAAACATCAGAAGCAAACTTTGTTTGAAGACTGGCAATAAGAAAAGATGACTGGAGAAAGGGCCAGAGCAAACTTTTCTGAATACCATCCCCTTTCCTTACCCCCATTCAAGCTCACATGTAGATTGTAGCTTCTCCAGTGATTTCACTTCACACTCCATCACAAACCTGACTGCAGATATCTCCAGAGGCAAAGAAAGCACATAAAGAAATTACTAGTGAGCCAGCAAGAATTCAAACAATTCCAGGACCTGAGCACGAATGCTGAAGTTGAGACACAAAGCAAGTCAGGTGTTTCTGCATATCTGGAAGATCTGGTTTATTAATATCCAATGCTAGCCAAAAACTTGAGGTCTCCAAGTGCTTCAAGAGTAAGAAGACTAGATGATAAAAATACAAATGAAAATAACTTCTAAAAATGCTACTCATAGAGTGTGAACTTGAACTGAAAAAACCTGTCTGAAAACGGATGTATTAAAAGCCCTAAACTACTTGTTCAGACATACAGGGATTTATACTTATGTAACTGAAAGTGAAACCTGGTGCAGAGTTAATAAATAGTCTGAAAAGTCTGATTTAGAAGCTAAATTATTATTTTCAGAGGAAGAACACTGTCTATCCCAGACTTTGTGCATTTTCAGTAAGTGTGATGATAAACCATATTAATCTGCAGAGAGTTGCAGACACCTGGTTTTTAAATCAGACTAGTGACTGAAATAACTGTCAGAAATCATGTGACCTTTGAAATTACAAGTACGTGCAATACAAATGAGCGTTTGTATGCTCAAACAGGAAAAAGTACAGCCACAGCCTTGGCAGGATGAATACAGAAAAAGGCATTTTCCAAGAACTACAGTTATCAGGTATTTGGCATACACATTCCAAATAACCCCACCTTTAAACTATTAAGCTCTGATGTAGGGTGGCTGTCTCCAGAAGAGCAACCTACAGCTGAACAACAGCCATGCAACTACAGTATTTATTAGAAGAAAAAGTTCTTAGATTCCAACACAGTGAAATCAAACCCCAACAGACTGGAATTAGTCCTTAGCATTTATGGTCCTACTTTCTATGTCCTGAAACCCTAAGACCTTTTAGAGGATTTAGGGATTGGGACAGAATTTACCTGCTTTTTTTTAGATTTGAGTTTATCTAATGGCCAGCTCAATCCACGCCTCTTTTTCCAACACATGTGACAATGACAAAACTGAATTCAGTTCATTTCACTTACTGAAGTAAAAGCCAGAGGAAAATTCTCAATGGATTATGGAGAACTTGTTACCCTTCATGTTGGCTCATTGAAGTTGACTGGCAAATTCAGAACAACTTCACAGATATTGAACAGACCCATGTCAAACTGGACAGCAAAGAATTCCTTCCATGGCCATCTCCACACTGCTTTGCTATTGCCCCATTTTGTCATGTAGAGAAGCACACTCATGTTATTATGAGCTACTTGAAAACTGTTTTAAAGACTTTGGACAAGACTGTGACATTTAGAGCAATATTTTGCATTGAAAGTAGTGGTCTGAGTGAGCTAAAATTATCAT
Source organism: Psittacus erithacus (assembly GCA_009867235.2). Classification (NCBI taxonomy): domain Eukaryota; kingdom Metazoa; phylum Chordata; class Aves; order Psittaciformes; family Psittacidae; genus Psittacus; species Psittacus erithacus. Next base: position 38,099 of record WYDI02031773.1, on the reverse strand, counting down.
AATAATTTGATCTATTCTTGACAATGAAATAACTAGAGCCCAATAGCAAAAAGTGCATTATTTAGAGGCTGACATTACATTTACTTCTATTTATTTTCATGGGAAAAAGTGAAGCACAGTCAAATAATAGTAGGTGACTAAAAAGGGGGCATAGGGGTTGTTGGCTGTTTGAAGACTTGTTTGCTTTTTTCGTTTGTTTTCTTTAGTAAAAATGCTTTCTGTTGCTTAGGTCTTTAGATAAAATGGACATTATTTGCATGTAAGATGAAATCAATGAACCTCAGCAAACTTCCCATGGAAGGAAAAAGAAACAAATTTTTTAGTATCAGGTACAATCAGCAAAATCCTTTTGTTTATATTATTATGCTTGATTCACCCTTAAGGCATAACTTAAAACCATTACTTCCATCAACACAGATACTTTTGCATCCTCATATCTCAGTCACTGCTCAGAGATTATAGTGGATGTATAGGAAATGACATGAAAAGGAAGCGTCATTCTCCACAGGCTATTGTGTCCTTGACTGCTTTGTTGTAGCCTCCAGATTGCCAACTACAAGACAAAATGGTAATAATTTTCTCTCATAGATGAAAATCCAATAGGGGAAAATAGACTGACCATTATTTAGAAGACTTACGACTTCTTGATTCTTCAATCACTATCAACTTACACTAACATTCAATGTGTAAGCCAGGTAAGAACAGTGTCACAAGGACATGGGAAAACTATTTTTAGTTTGTCAAATAGATTTTCAGAACAATGGAGATCTCTTTTAAAACTAAAATCAAACCGTTAGGTTGAAGCCGATTTGAAATAGATTAAGTAGCCACACTAGCTCTTATTTTTTGCTTGAAAGTATTACTTTATACTGAATGAAAGAGAGGATAAAAATATCTTTCACTCAGAGATCATATGGATGTCACAGTTCAGGCATTTATTTTATCATCTTTTAAACAGCACAAAAACCTCTGATATCTTTGATCAGTTCTAAAATTTGCAGTCAAACAACTGGTAAGAATCTTAAAACGGACAATTCATTTTAAAAGATTGGGGTTTCGGCACATTCATCGCATAAGGTCTGAGTCACTATAATGAGGAGTAAAAACAAAACCAGTTTTCTTAGGAATCAAAACTGCAGCAGTTTGAGTTCCTCTCTTTCTTATTACAAGACCAGCCATCAAATATTTCTTCTCTCTTTCACAACTCTTCACATCACTTTCCCAAATGGATTTTCCACTTCTTTACCTTTCTGTCCTTATTTAAAAGTTAATTGTCCTCCCATTTCATTGTGTGCAACCAGAGAGGTGAAATAATTGCGGATGTCCCCCTTTTTTCATTGTGGTAAATAGGAGGACTCTTTTCATGCTAACAACATACTCACAAAAAGCTGGACCTGACTTCTTTTAGCAGACATTTGCTTTTTAAAACTCTCAGAGGGACTGACCATATGTTTAGCTCACATTTATACAGCCTGGTTAATTTAACCCATTAGAGTCTCATAACTGGCTTGAGAAAGAGCATTTCATATATATACCAGGCTTGTAATGTGATTCTATAAAACACAAATACATTTTTAGTGTTAGGACACTCAATCTAGGTTTTGTTTGAAATACCTTTTATTTTATAGAAATCACATAAAGTTTCAGGCCAGAAACAAAGAAGAAATCCATTTAAGCTATCTCAGAAACACTAGAGATCCTGTCCAGCCTTGACATAGTGATAGTGGAAAACAGATTCTCAAAGTATTTATATCGATCTTTTGGCAAATGTTGCTTCTCTCATAATGAGATATTTGATCAGGTTTTGAAGATGTCTGAAAAAGTGGCTTTTCTTGTGCCTTTACCACATCGTTTCCATGGTCTGGAGCTGCTAGACTCTCCAGAAACAGCAAAAGAAAGTGTTGATTCCTCTTCAGCACTGCTAAAAACATTTCTTCAGAGAAATGGTACTAAAGTTGTCCCTATTCTAGTAGTTTTGAAACAAAGTAAGAACACTGCCAGAAAACAATTCTGAAATATTTAGTGATTCCTGAACCTCCCTTTTCTATATGTAAAACCTTTTGGGCTCCCCTTACTGAAGAGATATAAGTACCTAGGCTAAGGAAGCCGAAAATAATGCAGAACATCTAAGTCAGCTCCAGCGCAGACTGAATTAAACATCACAAGTCCTTCCTTGTACATGGCTGTCATCATCCCAAAAGCAGGATTTTCCACTCCTAAGCTGATGTTGAAGGAAGCAGCCTACTATAGTGGATCTGGTCTATCATAGTGAGGCTGAGATTTTCCAAAAGGTACAGTCCTGGCCTTTGTTTCCTTCTATATACTAACTGGAAAGAGAATTCACTAACACCAAGTGCTTTAACCCTCTTGTTAATTTACTTATTCATATAAGAATATGACTTTGTCAGGTAAAATTAAAGATAATAATGACTTCTTACTAGCTTCAGTAACTCCTGCAAGTACTGCAAGCCCTATAAGATGGAGGGAAAGAACCATTCTTCCCTGGAAGGGTTACATGGTAGAGGGCAAGCAGATAGAGGAGAGGACAGAGCATCTCTGACAAGAAAGTGGATCAGATATTAAGAGGCTTAAATGATCCCTTGCAAAAAGCATACTGAAGCAAGTTAAAATCTTGATTTTAGGATTAGGTTCATAATGAATAAATTATATAGAGACAGAATGAAATATATAGCCATTTATATAGTTATATACAAAATATATATATGTGTAATCTAAAAAACCTTAAAAGTCTTGTAAATTAGAAGACAGTTCCTATTACTTTCCTCACGTGGAAGGGATGGTTAGCATATGCTGCATTTTGAATATGGCTTTGCAGGCTACTTTGTCATGTATTTCTTTTATAAACAAATAAGACAACAGTAACTAAAAATATTCTTAACCTTCTCAATGTCCCTCCTAAGTGAAAAGCAGGAAATTTACTCCACAGCAATTTCTTACAGAACTTCAGCTGAAATACTCATTTTCAGGGCTAGAGATTCATTTTCTCATTCTGCTAGCAGCTAGGTAACAAACCTTAGGTCCACATTCAGGTTACATTTCTCTTCTTCTTCCACATTCCTTATTCACTGACGTAATCCTTGAAGCAGTTCTGCAAGCAGGAAAATACATTCTATCTTTCCAACTTATTTTCTCAGTAACAGCAGAAATACATGACAAGGATCTGATCCTAGCCACTCAAAGTGAATTCCAAATGTTTTAATTACACTGAGTTTTTTCCTAGCTACAGGAGAAATGAGATTTAGGTAGCATTCATACCACCTGATTTTGGAGAACTGACTCTGATTTGGTCAAGATAGCCAATAGGGACAGTGATGTTTTCAGAATTCCTTCAGAATCCAGGAGGAATTAAACTGTTTTCATTTTCACTTGGTGCAACATATAGTTACTTTTATATTTAAAATGAAAAACTCTTGTCCTTGCTGGTCATATTGTTCACTGTGATGACTCTTTAATCCCATAACAGAGAGAGAAGCACCATGTTGCGCAAGAACAGCTGTGACTGATAGTCACAAAGTCTGCCTCTTCATCACTTGAGTGCAGTGGGTTGTCTCCTCACTGAGTTAAGTACCATAGTATCCTACAGCACTTAAACATTACTTTTGGCCTAAATGTAACACGAGTGATTCAACAGCCTGTTCTAAATCTGCCTTTGTAAATGCAGGTCACAGCTGAAATTCAATTCTACAAATACAACAACTGCATGCAAATCTAGACAGCTGCACTTTAAAGATTGCCTAGGATATTTAAAATTTAAACCCTAATTCTGTCATAACACCTCCCAGTGACTTCAGCAAAGCAGGGTAAGCCCTTCAATACACACACGGAAATAAACAATAAATCTACAACTGATTTTCTGATTAGTAAGTCTCCATATGGTATATACTGGCCTTTTTCAGAGAAAACTTTAATGGATTACATGCATGCAACATTCCTATCCCTATTACCTCTAATCTCTAGTTTACCTTTTCTGGGTGTTTTCATCAGACTAGTTTTGCCAACCATGCCAGAGAATGCTTTTGGCATCAGCAATCACGGTCATTCACAAGTGAGAAAGTGACTTCCTTGCCAGAATCAAATCCCTGGGAAATGGCTTTGCTGATGAAACTTTTCCATTAAATTAGACTACAAATGAGCATCAGAGTCTATAAATCCATAAAAGTGAAAAATAAGGCAAAACCAGCTATGCAAATGTCACTAACTTGGAAAACATTGAAAAATACAGGATAATTTCAGTACTAAAACTTTGTACCCCTTCGATATGAATTCTGCCCACTGATAAAAGAATGCATTTGGTGCAAGCCATAGAATGCTATTTCTACTACAGTCAGTTGGTATGCTCTATTTGGAATGAAGTTTGGGCTTTCTTTATTAATGGAGCAAAGCTTAGTTTAAGACAATTTTTTATTACTTTTATAGTTTACCTGCTGAGTATTTTAAATCACTGATGAAGAAGCAGGTGCAGGCAGGAAGCAATTCTACAAAGTCATCAGTAAACTGAATGTTAAACAGAGAATCCTCAAAGCCAGACCGAGCGCACAAAGGCTATTCCAAATAAGCTCATAACCACCACACCGGCACCATTTCTAACTCTTCTAAAAAGTAAAAAGAAAGCATCCACTCACCTAATAATAACTTTCAACAAAGAACTATTAGAAGAATATGTATCTTTAAACTTTCTTTTTCCTTTTGGAAGCCTTCTAAACTACAGTAGTGACTAGTATTTGCAGCAGAGCTCACCTTAAGCTAATACTATTTTTTATCTAAGATTGATGAAGTAAAATGAGAATATGTGGACTCCAACATCAATTTTGTTGGTAGTGGTTTTGTTTGTTTATTTTTACAGTTTCTAAAGATGATTTTGTATTTACTTGAAGTATTGAGTAAATTGGCAGTAGATCTCTACGAACACCTAAAACAAGCACTACTGCATCTACCACTAAGGGTGGTAAGACCAAGCACTGGAGCAGCATGGCTAGAAAGCTGGTGGAGGTCTCCCTCCTTGGAGATACTCAAACACTGTCTGGACATAGTCCTGGGCAGTGGCTGTAGGTGACCCTGCTTGAGCAAGGCCCATGTGGCCTTCCCAACCTCAACCTTTCTGCAATTCTGTGTTTCCAGTTAGCAGAATAGGAGCAAATCCTGGTAGGATGCCTCCTTACCATTGCTCATGTTAGGGTACCATTGCAGCTGGGGCAGTGAGGAGAGTTACAGCACTATTGCCCCCAGGTGAGAATCCCATCATGAACAAATGTCATAAAAATGTGCTCCTTCCCAAGCAGCATCCACACTGCAATGCTCAGAATACAGCAGGTCTGGTCCCTCTCTTGACAAAGGGATTCTACTTCTCCCTAAAGCTGAACTCCTTCCCAGCTCGTGGCAGGAGCTTGCTGGAAGCCCTTTGAATACTCAGCAGATTTTCTGCATTATTTATGAACTAAGCTCACAAACCTAAATTGAGCATAAAACACATTAGCATTTTTTAAATTAAAATAAAAATTGAAATTCTGATACCACCACATGCTTTAGGGAATCAAGACCTGAGGTACAGGATTAGCGCATCTGTACATTAACTTGCCCCCTCTGCTTTGGCCCTTCTGTTAGTTAATGAGATTTTGCAATTCTTGCTGAAGGAAAATTCATTGGCTTAGATTAGTATAAATGTCATCTGAAAGATAAGTCTAAAATAGAATGAAAATAGTCTCAGCATTACAATATAATCATATTTAATAATCATGGACACACGGCAGCAATTTCTACATTTGCCACTGCCTAGCAAAAATTTCAGATAATATTACAAGCAAAATTATACATAACAATATGTTCCATGCTTCACAACTGCATCATCTTCCTCCAACATCTTCAGCAAGTGAGTTAACATATACAGTTAAATTCTGATCCTAAGATCATGTTTTGGTTTTCTTCTGCAAAGAGAAAACAGCAGCAAAAACTACTAATGCAGACTGATTTTGGTGCACACAGTAATAAAGACTTTGGGATGGATACAAACTGTTGTCACAAAATGTACCCCTAAGACCAGTGTTCCTGCCTGTTTGTGCGAATGTCAAACTATGGCATCATTAACATCTTGTAGTGTCCAATAATTCTGTTCTCCCCATGGACAGGAACTGTGCAGAAATAATTACTAGGCCATCACATGCACTTCATCACTTCCAAATTAGATTGCAGTAATCCACCGCTTTATTTCCAGAGTAATCAAATTACTACAATGGAGTTTCTTTCACTTTTTTTTTTTTAGCTTTCATTTGAAATTTATTGCCACAGATGCAAACTGTAAGTTAAGAGCAGTCAAGAGAAACACATTTGGGGAAAAACAGTTAGACAATGTGTTTTAAAACACAAATGGAAATGATCCTTTAAATCTTCTCTATTCCAATGTAAACATATTCAGTAAATCAGTGTTATAAAAAAAGAAACAAAAAAGAACTCAAAAGTACTCTGAAGTCATTGAGATTTGGAGCAAACAATCCAAACTTCTGATCACACAAGAATTCCTCTTTCACTTCAAACATTACTCCTACAATGGAATTCTATAAAAAATTTAATTTAGTTACCCTGGAAAACTCTGGGTGTCCAGAGAAGGGCAACAGAGCTGGGGAATGGCCTGGAACACAAGTCTGATGAGGAATGGCTGAGGGACCTGAGGAAGTTTAGTCTGGAGAGGAGAAGTCTCAGGGGGACCTTATCACTCTCTACAACTACCTGAAAGGAAGATGGAGCCAGGAGGTGCGCGTTGTTCTCTTTTCCCAAATAAAAAGAAATCGGATGAGAGGAAATGGCCTCGAGTTGCACCAGTGGAGGTTTAGACTGGATATTAGGAAAAACTCCTTCAACTTAAGGGCTGTCAAGCATTGAAACAGGCTGCCCAGGGAAGCAGAGTTACCATCACCATCCCTGGAGGTATTTAAAAGATGTGTAGACGTGGCACTTAGGGACATGGTTTAGAGATGAGCCTGAAGCAGTGCCAGGTTAAGGGTTGGATATCATGATCTTGAAGATCTTTTCCAATCTAAATGACTCTGCGATTCTGTGATTTTGCTGCTGCGGCATCATCAGAAAAAGATCAAACCCATTATTTTTCTGCTAATAAATAATTGGCATATGAGAATTTGAGCTTTTTCTGGAGTCTGTATGACTCTAGATGAGGCAAATGGCCCACTTTTATCAGGTCATGTCTATTCATCACAGAATTTAATCAAGTGCTTAAATTTAAGCACACAAGTATCCTGCTATTGAATGAGACCAAAGGAGATGCTTACGTAAAAAAAATTATATTTAACGGATTTGCTAAAGCAGATTTATTTGAGGACATTTTACACTTTCAAGTGTTTTCATCATTTTTGTTCTTTATTTTCCGAATTGAGGAATTAGTGCTGAATCCAGCCTATTGAAACCTAAGTCTTACAGATCCTCATGATCCACACAACTAGATGATGTTTGTTTTTATATTTTTGGTTCCTCTTTTTATGGATCCTAAGACATATTTTTACAGATATTGTTCACTTTTATTTATCTTTTTCTAGCAAAGGTAGGTAGATTTAAAATCCAACAGGATCATCTATTGATTATTTGTTCTGTCACTGCTAATCATATCAGACTTTCAGGCAATTAGGTACCTGGATTTCACTAAAGTTTCCCTGTGCCTTTTAGGGATTACTTAAGTCCTGCAACACTAAAATAATGATTTTTAGCTCAGGACAAGTGTTTGAGTTCTGAAAAATAATAAACACTGTTCTTCCTGATATATTTGCCATTAGAAGGCAGGTAGATGAAAATACTACTGTTTAAAGATACTTAGAATCCCATAACATTATCTAGAAGCTTTACTTGTGAATGTACAGATAGATGTACCAAGGTCAAACGAAATTCCAGAAATCTGTATTTTTGATAGACTAATAGCCTGGGTCTTTATTTCTACAGTAATCAAATCTCAATGTTTAAAATTATAATTACAGGCTATTGGTATAGCAGAACTCATAAGTCTCTCATTCATCACTCTAAAAGTCAAGAATATTTCTTCAAGGAATCGGTATCCCTAAAGTTTCACAAGTCAGGACTGGGCAAACAACCACATTTCACATTACTCTCCCTCAATTTACTGGATTTTCAGTCTACTGTCTTGCACATCCTCTGTCACACAAAGGCATTGTCTGGGATCCTTTGATTTAGGTTACTTACTAAAGAGGATTTTCAGGCACTCTTAGAGGCACAGCTTGCTCTAGTTCTAGACACCCATGTGGTGGGGATCTGGAGAACCTTTCAGAATAGTAACGAAAAGATACGTCTCCTTTTGAAGCACAAGCTCCCTTCCCACAGCATTACCTTTGTGTGAAAAATATTTCTTCTTCCTGACACTCAGGATAACATAATGGCTCCACTAAACCAGTGTAACTCTTGCTGTTGCTCTAGGCGGGGATACAATTGCAGTTTGTCATGTGTTCTCTTGTTTCCAAGCATAGCTAGGTCAGCACTTCCATTCAAACCTAGCAAAACAAAGCAGCAAGCACGCAAAGAAGTCCCTACCTGAAATTTGCCCCAATATTCATGTCTTATTAATGAGTGTTTCATTTTTGGCAGGAATAATCATGATCAGATTTTCAGCTCTCAACTTGAACTCTGACACAACCACATCAATAGCAATTTTGAACAAGGAAACCTGTCAGAATTGCCTCTCTAATCATACTCTGTGTTTTCCACTTCACCCTTGCTCAGTCAAATCCAGTGTTTGAGACTGAAGAACTCAAAATGTCTGTTGGCGGAATTAGCAAGTTCCTTTACCTTTTGTGGCAGAAACTGCAGAACTCATTTTTAATTATTGAAAGCCTAAACTTCAAGTTACACCTTCAGCTACCGTATACTTAGAAACAGGTTTTTTTCTCATTTGTATTGTAACTGGGTTAAAATCATGCAGACATTTCAGTAGAGCATAAAACAACAGTATTTTAAAGCAAAGGAAGTTACTGAAATCAGTCCATTTCAACCAAACCTTCTGGCGCACTCTAGCGGCAGAACATCAAGATGTACAAGAGCTTTGCTATTTATTTGCTTTTCAAAACCCTGCAAAAGGCAGATTTATTTTTTCATTTGGGATATACAGGTAAGTAACAGTTCCTGTGCTATATGTAACTAATATTCTCACATGAGAGGTATGTGAAGCATTCCTGAATGCCAGTAAGAGACAAGAGAATCCTCAGTAACTGATTTCCTGTAAAGTCAACTGGCTTCAGATTTAAGGCTTAATCCCAACACAAGCAAGGAACCACTAATATCCAAATCACACTGATTTGGACTTCAGATCTTTGTCCCCCGACTTGGAGCTTATGGCCTCTCACTTTCAGGGTTCTACGACTGATGACAGCTACTACATAGCTGATGTACCCTCATATACAGGCATACACGCACAGTTGTCCCATGGAAGGAAAAATATTATACCAGCTGAAGGACTGTGACATGATAAGGGAAAAGAAGCTGCGAATGCACACTGCCCAACAATTATCCAAACATTTAGAAATTGAAAAAGACAAAAACTTGGGAAAGAAAAAGTAGAAGCCAAAAAGGGGGACTTAAGATACACTCATTTTACATCTGCTCAAAAGCAACAAAACCAGATGCTGATGTGAAAATCTGAAGCTTTAAAACTAAAAAGCAGTGCCAAAAAGACACTAAAATATTATACATGCAGGACTGCCACTGTTAACAGAATAAAACTGTTTTTACTAAAAAGGCACTTCTTTATCTTTAATGGCTAAATATGAAGTTATTAGAAAGAAATCTCAACTATTCTGGGGAGAGGGGATATTCTACCCCACAAGGAAAACTAAATACAATTTCTTAGCTCAAAGGACCTCACAGAGGTAGCCCTAGACCACTAGTTCACACACACAGACATTGAGATGCACAAAGATGAAGTGTCTTGCCCACATTGATTTCACTGCTCCATGGAAAAGCTGAATTAGATCTCCAGTCTCTTGACCTCTTGCGTGCTTATCCCATAAAGAATCCCCCTTAGTGAAAGTGCATATCTTCTCTTGAAAACATAATGGAAAGGTGCTTACTTTAATGGAAACTACAGTTACTGGAATTACCCCAGTCCAGGTGACTTCTCTAAATGGTTCTGATATGAATTCTTGTTTTCAAACTGCTATATGGCACAAGATAGATGCTGGTGATTGAAGATATTATATATATATGTATTAACATATTTCCCCAGGAAAGTAGTTGCATTAGGACAAAATAAACTGTCACTCACCCTGAGTATTCAAGAATCATTACATGACTTCTTTTTTCAGGTCAAATACATAGACCTGATGTTCTTTTCACTTCAATAGCCTCTGAACTTGTAGGCAGTATTTATTTCAAAGAATACAGGTTTCTCCCTGAAGCTTACTGAAAATTGTCTATGTGTATGCAACTGGAGATTACAAATAAATAAGCCAAACACAGGACAAGAACTAAGCAAAGATTCTGCACCTGCAGGATAGCATAAAATAAAAGACTTGCATACACAGAAGACATGCTAGGATCCCAGGAGCAAAGAGAAGCATTGCCACTTGTAGACCATTGCTTCTACAGATTATGTCTACTTTGTAGTACAGAAACATAATCAGAACTTCTGTTGGTGTGTGTAGACTAACTTTAAACTGGCCAATTTGTACAGATAAGAAGAGTGTCAGTTGTTCCTGCCTGGGACCTAAGGTCTGTATTGTCTAATGAAAGCCTATGCCACAGCCTCAGCAGCGCTATCAGGAACCAGATTACCCTGTAAAGGTCTCTATAAGATGCAGTCAACTCTTGGGACTATAAAGTAGGTATTATCTTCACTCAGTTTCAGATCTTTTCAGATTTAAAGTAATAATTTGCATTTACCCAGAAGTAGTTAGTTTCTGGCATGCCAAATATCACAAATGCTATTCTGCACTACAAACAAATCCACTGAAATCAAAGCGACTCCTCAAGTTACAGGAAGGTATACCATGTTTAATTTTAGGCCAACAAAAGGAATTTGTGTCTTTGCTCTGATAAACTAAGACACAAGGTAAGTTTGTCGTCATTGTTTCTTCACAGCATCATCATCTAACGCCTCAAGATCCAAGTCTGAAAAGGGAAAAATCTTCATCAGTGAAGTTGCTTATCACTTGTGAGTCAGAAGGCTCAGACTCATGCATAGAGTCTATTAAATTGCAGTTCTTACAAACTCCTTGTCTGTCCCAAATTCTCAGAAGGTATGAAGAGATAAAGAGTTTCAAGACAGTTTGACTCTTGAATATTAAAAAAAAAATCAAATAAAATCTGTAATCAGTAACTTCAAACCCTCTAAATATAAATTGCTACTCATACATTTCCTGACCATGAAACCTACTGTGCTTTTTGCTGAGTAAAAGAGCAAAAAACAGCTGTCTTCATTTCCTACTCTCACTTTGTCCTACAGTAGTAATGTATTGTCCCCCCATCTTCCATATAGTTTTTAACTGGGGAGCAGAATAAGCTGTTTGTACAACTCGCCTCACATACCATTTCCAAACCAATACCTTGGTGCCATCTGGACATCGCCCACAGGTTGGTGGCTCTCCAGACTGATGGGAGGAAGTCAAGCGCCGGTGCTGCACTAGGGGTTGTATGAGATAAGCACTAAGTGCTTCATGCACAGAGAAAGAACTACCTATCATGCCCCAAATCATCTGCTTTTAGGGAATGTGTTTCCCAAGCTTCACTGTAGGCTCTGAGAGCACTCATACACCAATCATCTGCCAGCCATAAGGACACAGGATTATGTCCTGCTCATGAGGGACAAACATCTTCACCTTAAGGTATTGAAAAGCAATCAGTTCACAGAATGTACCAGGGAAGTTTGAAACAGCAGAGAATGAAGAGGCTTTGCAGTTGTACCTGAGAAAATTAAGAATTTGCCTAGTCTTATTCAACACAGTATTTGTGTTCATAGCTATAGCTGTTTCAAACTATATTTAAGCACATTTGACCCTGGTTTGAGATTAAGTAGAAGAAAGGAGTTAGTAGTCAGCCCAAGCTCGGTTACCATAACTGGTTTTAACATAATTTCAGGCTGGGGAATGTCCACAGGATGTTAATCTGCAAGAGATGAAAGAGGGAACGAGCAATTCCGCTATGCAAGGGAAATCTGTCTTTGCCTGACAATGGAACAGCACTGGAGAGAAATTGTAACCAGCATGGACAGCCTTTGGATGTGTGCCCTACTCAAAAACCTCAACAGTTGCCTTGAGTTTCTCCTGCATTGAAAATGTCTCGCCCTCCAGCCAGGACAGTAAAGGCAAGTAAAAATGAGAAAAAGGACTCTCTTTAATCAGCTCCTCTAAGGCTCTGAGGTGTGGAGGGGAAATCTGAAGACCACTGATTCCAATTTGTACTCTCTGAAGTGATTTCAAAAAGGAAATAGCTGCCAAAAGTCAGTATATTTACCATACTGATGAACAAACAAAGTCTCTTTTCCTCCTCCACTAAAGCACAGAAATTATTTCATTTAAATATACTGGGAATATGAGGCTTGGGCCTTGGTGACAGATCCAGTGTTTCAGATACAATACATATTAAATCCACTACCACCTAATGTGAAAAAACAATTCAGGAAAAACAGAGATGCAAACTTTTAATGAGCAATCACATCCCAAAATAAAAGGTGCCAGATGGTTACACTTGTCTTGGAATACTGAAGCAGAATAAAAATAAAATAAAGTTGTTCTTTTTTTTTTTTTTTAATGAGAACCAAAATAAACTTTTAAAGATACCACCTCCACCCGCAACAAAATAATGTAAATAAATGCATATTCTATGAATATTCACAATACTGCTTACAATTTTATCACAAATTGGAACATGCCTGTTACATGGTGATGCTGGGGAAGGTTTTTCTTCCCTTTTCAGACATAAATTCAGCAGAGGTATGAACTCTGTTCAGCCAAGGTAATGCCACCTAACACACCTGAGGGTCGGAACTAGATGATCTTCAGGTCCTCTCCAACCCAAACCATTTTAGGATTTGATGATGTCTGGTTCAATAACCATTGCTTCATTGCACTTCCAGAAAATTTTCAGGTTACATTATTTTCCACTTCATTACCTTGGGCAACATGGTCTTGTGTGAGGCACCCTGGCCCACAGCAGGGCACTGGAACTAGGCCCTTTCCAACCCAAACCAGTCTGTGATTCTATTATAATACTGTCTTTTAACTGGTCACTCTTTCAATCCCAAAATGCTTTGCTGTTGGGGTTTTAAGTCACAAATCTATTATCTGGCACAGCTGCTGTTGCAGGCACTTGTAATACAAACCTACAGGCTCCATACAGCCTAATTTAATTGTGCTGGACAGGTAACCCAAGAGTGGCTGGAGCAGAGAGTGACTGCAGTCTGAGGAGCTGCAGGAGAAAGGAAGCCAACCTGTGGAGAAACAAGAGGGAGCTACCAATCTCTGTTGGCAGCACCAGGCAGGCCAGGGATCAGGTGAACTGCGGCTTTTTGAGGTTTCCTGCCTGTGCTTATCTTACCATCTCCCCAAAGAGGGGGGAAAAAAGTACCAGATATAATATAGAACAATTTCTTGGCAATTCTGGATTAACTTTGACTGAAAACCAAGGCCAGGCTGGACAGAGCCTTGGGCAACATGGTCTAGCATCAGGAGTTCCTGCCCATGGCAGGGGGATTGGAACTGGATCTTAAGGTCCTTTCCAATCCTAACTATTCTATGATTCTATGAAAACAATATATTACATGAAAAAACACTTATATTTATGATGCAGTCCAATTTATTTAATTACAAAACACTTTGGAATGCTTGTATCCACCTATATTCTCTTACTAGAGTGATAAGAGATGTAGTACCTAGAAACAGCCAGCCAGAAAGAGACAGTAAGAAGTAAAAAATCTAAAAGGAATATTAAAGAGCAAAACAAAGCCCTCAGAAGTTTGGAGCTTAATGCCCATACAATTACTGCTTCTTTCTACTACTTCTTTCTTTTCCTTCTCCCGCTCCACTAAGAATGAGCAGGATTTTGCTGGAACTTCTCAAAAACATTCATCCTGGGGAAGACACCCAGCAAGAACAGTTCAGATTTTTTGCAGTTCAAAACACTTCAGATTTATTTGTGTTTTTAACGGGAAATGTAAGACAAGTGCAAGCTACAAAGAGCAATACAGGGACTGATTATAAACTCACATTCCCTGGATAAAAGAGTGCAATTATCATCTGACACAAAAAGCAGGGAACACTGTTCAGACTGGTACTGATCTGACAAAACATTCCAAATAATTTTAAAATATGAGAGGATGGTCTGGGGCTAGAAAAGAATGCTGAAGGGCATAAACTCTGCCAAATAACACTGTGTTTGATCTAGATCAAGTATTTTGGATCATTTCATTGGATTATTTACTTTTCAGGTTTTAAAAAACTATACCCAGGTCCAGACTTTGTGATTTGAGACATGTGTAATAATCAGCCAGGCCAGAACTTTGGATCCAGACAGTCTTATTTTACTAGGAAATATGGAGTTAGATCTGGACTTGTACACTGGGAACCCTCTCAAGTTTATGAAAGGCTTTGAGAACAACAGTGAAAGGTATTAAAAACAAAGTCCCATAAGGCCATGGAAAATCCTCCCCATTGTTGTGCTGGGTTTTCACATTTCCAGCTGGGGCAGCTATGACAACAAACTTAGATTTTGTTGCTTTCCTAGTTTAACTATAGATACTGGCACCTTCACCCATACAGGCTGGTGTTTTCCTCCTCTCTTGGCTTTAACACCTACAGCCCTGCTCAGCTTCAGCACAGGGGGCCACAAGCAAGAGCCCAATGGGTAAGCAGAGGGTAGCAATTCATGTAAACCTGGTCCCCTAAGCATACAAATCCTTCACCAGAATATATTTTTCTGATGGATATCTAAGACTTGAAGCTGTAAAACCGACATAGAATACTCTGAAGATGTTTATCTTCTCTGCCGTCTTGTTCTGCTCTCCTCATGCCCTCCATTCTTTTCCCCCATCTCAATTTCCCAACTTCCATGCAAGTATTCTTACTTTTGCTTTCTCTGATATATATTCTAGATTCCATGAACTAACTTGTGCTCTGCTTATCATTGGTATTTTATGGGATAGATGTAATTTGTTTATTTCCATGTTCATAGTTTGTTGAACTTCTCTGCTTTGGATTCCCAGAGTCCTATTTTTCAGATCTTTCTCTCCCTTTTGAATCCTGTTCAGCAATACAGTATGTCTACCATTTGCAGTCTTTGAAAATATCTTCAACTGCTAAACTCAAACGTTAGAGCATTTCACCAACTGGAGTAAAGCTTGTTTGCAACTTCTTCTTTCCCTTTGTGAATTATTCAATTCTCTATTTTAACAGATATGTCTTATGGGAAACAACTAGCTGAATCTTAACTTGTATTTTAGATAATTAGTTCCTCATTAAGGATTCCTATTGAGACTTGTTTCATATATTCAACAAAAATCTACATGCTGAAATCTAAGTCTGTTAAACACAGAAGTGACATTCATTTTCAAAGCCATGACGATGATGATGTTCCCAAAACAGAGTTCTCTGCAGTTTTATATTCAAATTTCGAATCCCATATCCTGCAATAGTCTCTTAAGGTTTCCTGTGTTAGTGAATAGTTACGTCATTAAATAGGATTCCCACAAGAGTTATGTCATTAAATAGGGTTCCCACAATAATGCCAGAAAATGGCAGCAGAAGGTAAGTCTAATAAGATGAGTTGATCTTGATAGTTGAAATAATATAGTAATTGTTTCTGTCGTTTCCATGTGGCTAAGTAAAAGCATTTGTGCCATAACCTATGAATAATGCTAGTGTCCTTAAACTAGAAAACAAAGCAATGTGCATTAGAAATGTGATCCAGTGGCTTATTTATATGCAACAACCTGCAACTTTTTCAGAAAAAGCAAAAAGTGAACAGAGTTGAAGATATCACTGAAAGTGCTCTTTGACACCCACACACAACTGTATCATTCTAAACATTAACTATTGAAAAGCAAGGCTTTAATCTCAGGCTAAAATACAACTAATAGCTAACTGTAAGAAGGGGAAGCCACAATAAAGTCTAAATGGTCTTCCAAATTCAAAATTTAATGTGCCTTAATCAAAGCCATAGAAGTTAAACCCATCTTGGTTTTGTGCTGTGTAGCTTCTTAAAAATTGCCAGAACTAAGTGCAGACCATGTTTTCACACCCCTGAAAGTAGTTTTACAAGCAAAAATTTGCAAACAGTGAAGATTATCCTTAAAAGCAGCATTATCCTTTTAAATTACACCATTATACCAATCAGTTAGTACCCATACACTTGGATATTGCAAACTGAACTGAAAAACGGTGCAACTGAAAGATTTGAAAGGTATAACTTATAACCTCAAAACTGAAAGAATTTCAAACAGTTCCTATTTTGCACCAAAGTGGTCTATTCATATCTTGTCACAACATCATGAAGCAATTACCATCACTATTACAGCATCAAGACAAAAAATTATTCTGGAAGTAACATATAGATGTGCTACAGCCAATTTTCAAACTGAAACATCAGAGCAGTTTCAAGGCTTTAAAGACCATCTTCTAAGAGGGGTGCTGCTAGCAAAAATCTAAGGTTTCTTTAAGAAGCAAGATGTTGGCAAAAAAAGTCACACAGGACTGTCTTTCAGTTACCTTTCCGCGCTGCTCAGTAACTAGAACATAACTTAAGATATTAAAACCATTTGGGACTTGAACTTAATGCCTTCGTGCTAAAAAGCTGACTAGTAAAGTTTTAAGCTCATACAATCTGAAGCAGCTGGGGTAAGATTCTCACAAAATCAGATTTCGTAATGAGAGAAGCATCTCAGTCCCCATTGAGTGGCATTTCTAGAGAAGCAATTGCTTTTCAAGGTGTCAGTGGTCTGGCCACAGACGTGACTTCCCTGAAAGTCCTACATAGTCTTTGAGAGACTTGAACTCATCTGAAAATCCTGGCACAGGTTCTGGGCAACCTGATTTAGATGATGTTCCTGCTCCTTGCAGGGTTGGACTGGATGCCTTTGAAGGTCCCTTCCAACCCAAACTATGCTATGATTCTGCACACAGACACACACTCCAGCTCTGATGACACTAAATAAAAGCCCTTGCTCAGTATTTTCAACCAAAATGCTGCTTGCTCCTGTCAGTCACATACAACAGTCCCTTAATGCTTTCTAATACCTCTTTTTGAAATCTCCTTAGATTTAGAGCTCTGCTACTGGAGTAAGCTTCATGATTGGGAAAAATAGCTTCCCCCCCCACCCCCAGCAGGACAACATTTGCTCTCTGTCTATATTGTAGCGGAAGGGTGTAATCCATTAAAGGTTCACTAGCTTACAGCAGTGCTAAGTTATGCTGCACTTCCTCCACACAGAATGATCAGGAAACCCTTAAACTGTCAAGAACTCTGATGTCCCTTGTCCCAAGGACCTACTCTACAGTGGACAGGGAGCTGGAAATGAGCCCAGGACAGCTCCAAGAGCGGAAGCTGCTCAGTGCCACGAAGAGACACTTCCTCCTGCTGGAAAGCACCCATTGCAAAGCGGAACAAAGGCCCAGTGCCCACTGATTCACATCTAAGAGATTTCTACCATGAAAAGCAATATTTGTATCAGTCAAAAAGTCACAGAATTCATCAGAAAACAGAAGCAAGTGAGGTATATCTTCAAAATACGCTGCATGGGCACAGACCATCATGGAGATGATCATTATTGTGGAGGACTCCTCTAGGCAGGCATTACGCACAGGTCTGAGGAAGCATCCTGTCACCAAAGTAAACATGCCCACATCCCCATGTACACAGGCTGCAACAGCACTCATGGCAGCTTCTGCACCAGTAACTACCATCATAGGGAGCCCACAACTATTCTCTTGCCTTTTGCTTCACCCTATACCTGTGTTTAGCAAAGCAGCAGTGCTGTGCTCAACAGTAGCACTTCAACTTCCCATCTGCCACCACACACTAAAACCAAGACATTAGCAAATTTCAAAGGGACAAAGACAGATGTGGTCCCACTATGATATAAGGCTATATTGCGATAAATGAACTGTGCCAGGACAGCACAAATACAACTTTGCACCTTGAAAAATAATTGGAGAGGGGTTTTTAACAAGAGCCTGCAGGGACTGGACAAAGGGGAATGGCTTTAACCTGACAAAGGGGAGATTTAGGTTAGATATAAGGAAGAAGTTCTTTCCTGTGAGGGTGCTGAGGCCCTGGCACAGGCTGCCTAGAAAAGCTGTGGCTGCCCCATCCCTGGAAGTGTTCAAGGCCAGGCTGGACAGGGCTTGGAGCAACCTGGGCTAGTGGAAGGTGTCCCTGCCCATGGCAGGGGGTTGGAACTGGATGAGCTTTAAGGTCCCTTTCAGCCTAAGCCAGTCTGTGATCCCATGATTACCCAGAGTTCCCAGAAGACTTACAGCTCTGATTTCAGATCCCCACCCCAAGGGATCATTGATATTTTAAAATCTCACCAAATCACAGTAGTAAAAGTGCAACTAGAAGAAGGCAAGTTTATTTCTTAAGTGCTAACAATAAACTAGTGAACTGGTTCAAGTCACAATGCAGAATCATAAGTAAGCCTAAAACAGATGGTATCTCATTTTTCGCTATAGGCAAAATGCCAAATGACCTGACTAAATAGAAAAAAATTCCCTTTTGTGCGTATTGAGTATGGAGACTGAAAGGCAGGAACATTTTTAATAATCTTTCTTTGACAAGCCTAATGCCATTTAATGCTGAAGCCTATCCTCGACATAAAGCCAGGAGAATAGGACTCTAGAGAAAGCTCACTGCTGCACAGCTTTACCTCCCAGCAAAACACATTATGCAGCAATGCCACATAATACTTTCCATTAAAAAAAACAAAAAACAAAAAACAAACAAACAAAACCCAAACAAAACAAAACAAAAAAAAAACCACACACACCCCCCCCCCCCCCCCCCCCACCCACCAACCACCCCACCACAAAAAAAAAAAAAAAAAAAACAACTGGTAACCCCCTAAGAGGCTTCCTACTCAGCCGTTATG
>WYDI02031773.1:3431-18900 GCA_009867235.2 Psittacus erithacus | reverse complement strand
AAAAACAAAAAAAAAAAACAGCCCTCACTGGTTATCGCAGTAGTGACCTTTCAATCCAGGCTTCTGTAGCATTTATTGGCTGAAAAGTTGTTTCTATAAATAGCACTTGTGTGGTTTAGAACTGAAAATCTCTTGTCCGTTGCAGGGACCAGCATTTGTAAAGGCAATGGAGTCCAATGAAAAAACAAAAGGTACCTAAATGTAATCACAAGCCATGTACCAAGTGGCTCCTACAAACAACTACTCACACTTGCACTGGTTTTGCAGTCACAGCAATTTTCATTGGCGGACCTTAAAGTAATTTCCAACACCAAGGTCCTCCACATGAAACCATTCCATGAAGGCTTCACAACACCTTTGACCAATACTTACATGGCATATGGGTAAATTAATTAAACAGAAAATTAAAACTGAAATTATCAGCAATTCTGCCTCAGGAATTTGGCTTTGAAATGAAAAAGATGAGATCTTAGGCAGAAGTTCTTCCCTGTCAGGGTGGTGAGACCCTGGCACAGGCTGACCAGAGAAGCTGTGGCTGCCCCATACCTGGCAGTGTTCAAGGCCAGGCTGGATGGGTCTTGGAGCAACCTGTTCTAGTGGAAGGTGTCTCTGCCCATGGCAGGGGGTTGGAACTGGATGAGCTTTAAGGTCCCTTCCAACCCAAACCAGTCTGGGATTCTACAAAATAGCAGGCCAGACTCTCAATTTCATTCTAGCCCATTTGTGTCTCCTTTGACAGTCAGAAGAGACCAAAAAGCAGCTCAATCTTTCCACCTAGCATTCACCTGGCACTATGAAGTCTCCAGCTGGCCTAACTGGCACCTACTTAAAATGCTTACCTGGCACTGGTAATCAATGGGAAACCCAAATATCCACCCCTCTGCCCACCTCAAAGGAAAATCCTGCAGAAAAGTTACCAGTTTCTTTCACAGTGTTGTCTCAGCTGTGCATGATAATAAAAGGCAACACATTTTACTTTTCAATATGAAAGGATTTTAAATACCATTAGACATCAAGGCAGCAGAGCTTCACATTAATGTGAGCCTATATACAGAAAATATGTTCTAATCAAATTGTTTTTCCACTTCAGTATAAGTTATTGATCACTTTTCCCCCGACCTGCTGTAGTGGAAACTGTAGAAAATTTTCTAATTCAAATGACTATGCTTTATTCTATTACTACTAATTTGCCTTTGATTCATTAAATTACATATGCATACTGCATTGCACAGAGCAACTTTCAGAAGAGCTCTTTAAAGATCTTTCAATCATCTTCTGGCTTTCAAAGTATCTTATAAAACAAGTCGAATAATAAGCAGCACTTGTTTTTTCCAAAAAATAATATATTATGACATAAACATTTATGATGTACTTCATTTCTCAATATTATTCATGGTATAAATTAATATATTAATGGCTACATTGTCTTGTGATTGAGAAATTGCTTTATCTTTATAGAACCACAGAATGATATGGGTTGGAAAGGACTTTTACACATTTAGTTCAAGCACCTTGCCATGGGCAGGAACAACTTTCACTGGGCCACATTGCTCAATAAACACAACACAACTGGAAACTAATGGAAAAATGTATCCTCTTTAACCTGATTTTGGGCAAGGTAGGCTTCGTAAGACACAGAGTAAATAGTCTTACTCAAGCTGTGGAACATGAGAACAAGTTGTGGCAATATGTTCAAAAGTTCGTCAGACAGTACCTTCATTGCTGATCATGGTATTCTGGCAGGCTCAAAACTGGCTGTCCCACGTCAGACCTATTCTTACCTCTGCTCCAAAGGACATCCATTTTAACTTAGAATGCTGCTCCAGAAAGCTAGCTAGCTTCATGTAACCTTCTTTTTGGAGACAGCAGTTCCACCAGTTCTTACTTAAATACAATGGGAGGCTTTATTACAGAGAAGTTGCATAATAACTGGCATCCTGATGGGCACGGCAGCTCCCTTAAAAGACTTATTTTGTCAATAGTTCTTCACAGGTGAGAATATTGGCCTTTCTACATCTTTATGGTTTTAGACCAAGTGCCAAGTGGTTCCGAAGGTCTGCTCTTCCGTGTCTTTCCATTTTCAGCTTGCTTCCAACCTCTACCACCTTTACAGCAGAGTAGTAAAACTCATCACAACCTCTAAACCCCTCTAAGATTTAACTGTAGGATATTCCCAATCACAGTAGGAAAATTTAAGAAAAAACATGTACCTGGAAGCCTTAAAAAAAAACCCAAACAAAAACAGTCAAAATAAAAATACTTGCAGTTAGTACACCTGGCAAGAGCGTGAAGGGGAACACAGCTCTTGCCAGTGATCTCATGAACAGTAGCTTTTAGAGAAAGAGCAAGAAGAAACAGGATGAAAGATGGGCCAGGCTTGCACCCACCCCAGAGGCTGATAAAATGATACGGCAAATAAGAGAAAGTATGACACAAGCTCTGCAAATACTTTAATGCTTGCATACAGGAACTGAAAGGAATAATTTTGGCTTGCGGGGACTCCCATTTCTGCATGACCCTTTTATCCGTCCTTCAACAGGACAAGAGGATAACAGGGACACAATCCTGCCTCTGATGCCATGAATATTACAACAATAAAGAGATTAGCCCAGCATTTTATCTATTTTTCTGCATCTTGAGTATTCAAAAGAAAATTTATCCTATGCTAAAGGTATTGCAATTATCTATTTTTTATTGTGTGACATTCTAGATAATTTATTTTCCTGCTATTTAAATGTCTCCACTTGGACAGACTGAACTTCTAAAGTTACAAATGAAGCTTTTTAAGCACATTTTTCCCCCCTTTCTTCTTTAAAATATAAAGGATTGTCAAATTCTTTTACTCCTTTGGGGTAGTTTTGTTTTTCAGATATAAAAATCTGCTGGCTCTGTATAGAATGGCTAATACAGTACAACAGTGGCAAAGGCTGGCAAACAGAGGTTTTTAAGAAGGTGCTTCACCTAGCCTATGATTTTGGAGGCTCCAAAAATTCCCACTGGAGAACTGAACGATATCTAAGTGTCTTCTGGAATAGGAATTCAAGACAAATATCTTGATATTGCTGAATAATGATAAACCTTTTCTATCTCCTGGATTTTTGTATTATTTGTTTGCTTTCAAAAACAGAGGCAGCATAAGCTTACTCTGTCTCAGATAATTCCTGGTGGAAAAGAGCCGCAGCAACATGAGTTCAACTCTCTACCTCCTGGAGTATAAATCTGCATTAAAAGTTCATCTGGCCTGTTCACTCAAAGTATAAGGTATATGACAAAGTACTCAGCAACCTATCTGGTAATTTTATTAGACAGCTGATATTCCCTCAAAATGGCTTATTTACCAATGTAGCTGGTAATCAATCTTTGAGTGATAAAACACAGAGCTAGATTCCAGCCAAGTCTGAACATCATATTTATTCATCATGTTTGATTATATATTGTACTAAAAAAGTTAAAAGGTTAAGAAGCCCAAACACAAATTTTAACTTCAGTCTACCTTTGCTGAAAAAGTACAGGATTTAATTCAGATGTACCCAACCTTTTCCCAGGCTGAGCTTTCTTCCCTGAACTTCCGACGTACAGTTCCATTCTTTATATAAACTTGCTCTTCTTTCCCCTGAAAAAGTTGAATTATTGCATTTTTAGTCGCCTGTCCATTTTTCTATTGTGAAATAATCAAATATGCCTTTAGTTTAACCAACACACAGTAATGCCTACATACACCTTTACTGATCACTGAACACCTTTGTCGCACTAAGTTGGTTTTTGCCATGAATCCTTACACAAATATGGAAGTTCAAGGTCTCACAAGAAGAAGGAGCTGTGTGTATGAAACCTCTCTTACCAACCACAGGTAATAAATTGCTCCAAACCCATGAGGGCACAGCATGAACAGAAAATGTGCAGGTGTGGAACAGATTTGAGCACAGGGGGAGAATCAAACAAGTGGTGAGAGGAATTTTCTCTGCATTTGGTAGAATGTTTATAGAGAAAATACCACGAAAAGTGAGAAAAATTCAGAATACTGAATGCATTTTCCAAGTACCTGTGCCAGAAGTAGTAAAAATTTTGATTTTTTACTGCATAAATGCTTGTCATATGTACAAGACCTATCACAGGTCTGGATTTCAAGGATTACTATGCTGCAAGAAAGAATCATTATTCTTTCCTGTTTACTTCAGTTTAATAAATAGCTCATTTCAAATATAATAAATAGAAACAAACTTACTGATAAACCACTCAGTGAAATTAATGAATACATCAATAAATTGCTACATTTACTTATAAATATATGGATATATACACAAAGCAACTCAAACTATTTCTTTTCAAATAAACAAACAGCACTTTTTCAAACTGAAAACTAAAAAATTAAAGCTAACTGAACAACTTGTTAAATCTGGTTTTCCTTATGTTTCCAAAATGAAAAGCAAATGATGAGAACTGCCTGTTTGCATTGTCTGAAGTCAAAAGGTGTCCTATGAATAAGAAGAGACATGCCTGGTGATGAAGCCAGAAGAAAACAACTGCTTGCCAAAAGGCTGGGTTCTGTTAGTCAGAAGTGGTGTTAGTCTATCCTTAGGCTTCCATAGGAAAATGAGACCAATACACTACAAACTATATCAACCTCTGCTGAAGTCAGAAGACTGACAAGCTGACACAAGACAGGGTTTTATATCAATATTGCCTACAATTCATTTCTGTAATTCTGTGGCTCAGCATATTACTGATAGCAAGAGTTATGAAGTAGTGCTAAACCCAGATATGAACATTATGTGAAAGAATGCCATTTGAGGGAGACAGGGAACCATAGTTTGCTAGCAGATATCTTGAGTCTCCCAGATGTCTGAGAAGAAAGAATACATCATCAGTCAAAACAAAAGCCAGTTCATGAACTGCTAAACCAGAAACTGACTGCTCTTGACTTCATGCCAGAGAGGATGCAGTTCATCACAGTTCCACATACTTAATCTCTATCATTGTGCTCAGTACTGTGAAACTTAAGAACAACTCTTCTGCCCCAAGGAGTTGAACACTAAAATTAACAAAAAGCAAGTCATGTAGACAATGCAGTTCAAAATTAGCACACCATATTTTACCATAAACATGCACTAAAATTGTAATTTGATACTCAAACTAAGCACTAAATTATAAGGGACCCTGAATCTGCAAAAGATGATGATGAATATTCTTTGATGTAGAAACATGCCAGCAGGTGGCTCCAAGGAAGTGGTAATATGCATTTGCTATTGATTTCACCTATACAATGATAATTCACAGCTACTTTCAAGGTATCCATCCTTAAGGCAGTTTTGCTTTTCCAAGTGTTTAAGCATCGTGCAAGAAGTCACGATCTTAGTGCGCACAGACACTCTAGAAACAAGGTTCCATACTCCCCAGGTAGGGTGTCACCACTGAAAAGTTCACTAGAGCATTTAGGAATAACAGAAACATCATTTATTACAGCATCCTCTGTAACAGGCTACAGCTTGCATTTTCTAATTCCTCGATCACCTCCTTTTATAAACAAGCAGGAAGAGTATGCAGTTTATCTGCTCACTCTGTACAAAGGAGAGTAGAGGATGACACAAGATAATTATCTTGATACACAGATCTCACTTCACCAGCTATGAAACGACAAGTATGTTAGCAATAATGAAAACTAAATACATCTCCAAGCCCCACTTCCCTAACATTAGATTACTTCTGATGCTATTCACTTATTTTCCTTGCATATAAACCATTTGTAACTGTGCATTGACCCAGCTGCGTGCCAGTGAGCTCATAATTAAAGATGTTTGCTCAAGCACAGTACAGCTGGGAATCTTAAAGCATTTATAAAGCAGCTGAGATGAGAAGTTTTGCAGTTATTTGTAAAGCTGCAGCCTATGCAGAGAGATGCCAGACAAACACCCCTTGGTGGCTGTGTCCTATTTTAGTGGCAAAGGAGCAAGCGCAAGGTTGGATTTCTGGAAGACAGAAGGGATTATTCACCTCTTTTCAAAATATTCCACCTTGAACAATGCTGTGTGGTAATAGCTAAATATTACATACATTTAAGGCTATTTTGTTCTTTAAGTCAACGTGTTTATTATTTTATTCAAATAGAAACCTCAACAAATAGGCTGAAGTTTTCCTTTTTCTATGACCTCATAGACTCACATCAAGCCTGATGTGAGGTCATCAAACTTCAGAGGATTACTAAAACAGACATGACATTAGTCTACACAAAGGACTTAATGTGCACTGCCACACTTGTTTATAATACAATAGCATAGCTAGTAATGGAATTGTGAATGGGTCACATTTATACCAGATAGATACATACCAAATGTCTGATACTTTCATAAACTATGTCATATCACAAGTTATTACAAAAGGGCATTAAAAGCTGGATTACACTGAATACTGTCCAGAGCACATCTTAATACTAATTTCTATCAGCCTACTCATGCGATACCTTATTTCTTACATAAATCCCTATCCGCTTTTTTGTTCCATTCTTCACTAAATGTCCCAAAAGCCTGAGATAGAAAGATACATAATGATTTCCTGGAAACAGAGAAAACCACAGCAGGTAAAAATGCACGAGGATCGGGTCTGAAAGGGACTGCATCACACTGCAACGTGCTCCAGTAACTCCCACACAAGGATTGAGCTCAGCAAGCCCTTTCATTTTTCATTTCCACATGCCAAACTACAACAGAGAAACTAATTCACAGTTTCTCAATTTTGCAATTGTGAAACAGGGAAAATTTACCATGAAGCATGTAAGGACCAGGCTTCAAAATAAAATCTCTGAGCATCCACTGCCGTAAAATCCCACTCACAGATTTCAGTTTACACTCTTTTCAGAACCTGAGGCACTCAAACCACATCAGTTACTCTCAAAAGCTTTTCCAACAGTTGTTCATGAATTGTAGCACCTACCATAACCTACTGATAGAATTCGTAAGTTGCAGTAAAAAAATACACCTGTAGACAGTAACATACGTGATAGTAATATGCCCCATCTCTGGCAGTGTTCAAGGCCAGGCTGAACGGGACTTGGAGCAACCTGGTCTAATGGAAGGTGTTCCTGCCTGTGGCAGGGGGGTTGGAACTGGATGAGCTTTTAAGGCCCCTTCCAAACCAAAACTTGCCAGGGTTCTATGAACATATCCCAGTCCTAAAAGTGCATTTCCTGCTGTTGAAAAGTTTGGGATTGTGAGTTTATCTGCACAGCAGTGCCTGAGATTTGCAAGATAAGGAGACAAGGGTATAGCATTTTCTTAGTATAAGCGCCCACAATTATCAACTATCGATACATAATGACTTTGCCAAAGAGGTCACAGTGTGTCTGGCTGGCCTGAGAAATTGTCAGCTCTGAATGCAGCTTATTTTTCTGCTGAAAACTCCTGTGGACTCTCTGTGAAGTAGAA
Source organism: Psittacus erithacus (assembly GCA_009867235.2). Classification (NCBI taxonomy): domain Eukaryota; kingdom Metazoa; phylum Chordata; class Aves; order Psittaciformes; family Psittacidae; genus Psittacus; species Psittacus erithacus. The sequence goes on along the minus strand of WYDI02031773.1, from coordinate 11,482 downwards.
TCTTCAGTCAAATAAGTACAAAGAAGCTTGTGGCCCATCTCTTTCCTTTATTCCTGCTATTTTTGTACAAGGTGGCTTGTCTATCACCATTCTTCTCAGAATATTTTGGGGTTATTCTATAATTTTTATTTTCAGTAGGCATTGACCTTTCTTCCATTTATTAAATCACTCCTTACAGGACAAAAGGTTCTCCCTTTTCTGACACTCACTAAAAACCTCAGTGCTTGCCAGCTAGAAGATTCCCATGTTGGCTCTACACCTGATCTGAGTGGTTCTACCACAGAGCATCTCTCACCAAAAAGATGCTTTGGAAAGGAAGATAGGAGACAGACTTTGAAGCACTATCTAAACAATGTAAAACCCAATAGGCTGGGCTATATTTGAAAGTGTCCTATAAAGATGACATGTACCTCAGCCAACCAGCATTAAACAAAATATTCCTCAGCAGCTTCTAAGATTAAAGGCACAACAATTGGCTTGCCTTGATATGCAAAAATGGTATTTCTTCACAGCCTATGATAGCTTTGCCAGTTTACCATAATACAATTCAAAAGCCTTATTAAAAGCAGGTGAGCATCACCAAACCACACTGTTTAGTTCAACGTGACAGCCTAAAACAGTATAAAAGTTCCCATCGACCTTGCAAACATACATTTCAATCCTGTTAAATGGATTAGAACAAAACAATTGAAAGAGAAATCATGGAATTCTGAAATAGTTAGGGTTGGAAAGGACCTTAAGATTATCTAGTTCCAACCCCCCTGCCATGGGCAGGGACACCTCTCACGAAACCATGTCACCCAAGACTCCATCCAGCCTGCCCTTGAATACTGCTAGGGATGGACCATTGTGATGTATCTACCTGCTGATGTTTGAAAGTACAATTACAATAGCTGTGAAGGAACAGTTTTTGTGAAGACCATCTCTTCTCTGCTCTCAGGAGGAATGTTCATATTGTAACAAATACTCTAAAAAAATAAAAGGTTCTTCCAGTCTGTCTCTCTGGTCTCAGCTGAAGATCTTCATGTAAATAGATCTCATTATCATCTTTTACATAAAATAAGATTTGTTCTTATGACCAATGTTACGTATGCAAACAAAAGGCATGTAAAAAGGCCCCATGATTCCTTTTGCACTGCAGTATCTGCCATCATGCAATGAACTTCAATATTCCTTAATTCAGCAAGTAGGCAGCATTACAGAATTAGTTGATAACTCACTAAAACCAATTCAGACAAAATTAAAAACATCTCTTCAACATTCAACAGAACAGATACCATCTCAGTCCTTCTCTGGGCCAGATGATTGTTTGATACAGCTCTAGCCTAGCAGTGCTTGTTGCAGCAAGGGGTTTTGTTTTACAGGTAAAGACCTCTTCCTATATGTCTAACATATGACTTGTCCCACAATGGTTTCTGGAGCAGACTTAAGCTACTGCTAAGCTTAATTCAACTGCGCTGAAGTAAGCTACATCTGCACAGCACGGCTCCTTGTGACAACGTGCATTCTATTATCAATATTGAATGCTCATTAGGTCTTTGTTTATAGCATTCTTATGGACACATCTCTACTCCATATTAGCCTGGAAGCTCTCCAGTCATTTCACACTGGTTTGCACCCCAGCAGGACAAAACCCTTCTGAAGCTCTCCAAAATTCTGATCTCAATCCTATTTAAAACAGCTGCAAACTGCCAGAGCCTTCTCATCAAGGCTGCCCATAAACTGAGCAGTGAAAACACTCCAGGAGTACCCAAAAGACTTATTACATTATGGTACCCAGATACAAAGGAAGTAATGTAGAAAGAAAAATAAAAATGCAAAGGAAAGAAAACACTTTTCAGTTTGCCAATATCAGGAAGAAGCTGAAAGATGTGATCAGAATTAAGGATTTCTACACTTGATTTCTATTTTGTAAACTAGAAATAAATAACAGTGAATACTGCCCACAAATTCCAGTGGACATAATCCACAAGAACAGAAGTCATAATGATCCAGCGCTTAAACCTGTGAGGAATTTCAGAAAAAAACCCAATCAAAACCCAAAAAAACACAGAAAACCAAAACAAAACACGCACACACACACACACAAAAAAAACCCACAATAAACCAAACACCAAAACCAAAAAACGCCAAAATGTGCCTTTAGAAGTCTGAGAACATGAAAAGCAAACACCAATGGTTAAAAAAATGTAGAGAATTCCTCTGGTCTAAGTAAGAAGAATTAGCCACTCTGAACTGGTTCTCATTTTGCTCAGGAATTGGCCCAAAGTACAATACCAAGTCATAAAAAATATGCAGAGGCCATTTGTGAAGATCACTAGGCATGCTGCCTTCCTCAACATCTGAGCAAAGCAGCTTCCCTGAGACAGCACCCAGGGCATAGCACTGAGACTGCTAAATCTCTGCACAGCACAAAGTTGCTGCTGTCACCAAATTATACAGATTGCTTTAGGTTGGAAGCATTCTTGAAGCTCATCTAGTTCCAACCCCCTCCTATGGACAAGGACACCCTCCACAAGACCAGGAGACCTTCCTCTCACCAGCAAATCTCAGCCGCTTGCAATAACATCAGCTGTCTTGGCAACCAAATTCTCAGCATCCAAAATAATCGTAGAATCAAACAGTTTGGAAAAGACTTTTAAGATCATTAAGTCAAACCACGTGGTGTTCCAGCTCACAGGTTACCTACGACAGGGCCCAGCAACTACAAAAGACGGCATGAGTTTCAGCTTGCACATTAAGAAACTCTCTGCTCCCCATTTTTTGTCAATTTGATTTCAAACATAATGAAATGCCATTTCATTATATTTGCACTTCTAATAGTTAAATAACCTTCAGGTTTGGATTTGAAAAATATTTTTTTCAACTACTGCATGCTTAATAAAAAATTAATATAAAAATTACATATACTTCACTCTCTATGTAAATATGCGCAAAAATATTCTCTGAAATGCTATAGAATTAATAAGGAAAATATTATGAGTTTAATAAAAAGTGCATTTAAAATTGCATAACTCTATCCTTGTAGGCAAGTGGGAAAATGAGGCCCAGACTGCATGGTCTCTCCATTCTGCTCCAGGGATTCTCATGTTACACACAACATTCCAAAAGCCTCGGCCCCTCTGCCTCTTAACCACTGCTGAATACCTCTTTGTTTTCCAGAGCCAGGAGAAGGGGATTCTTTTTAAAGAAACTAAACTCTCCAAATTAGGGGATGCATCTTCATGGGCTCAAAGAACTGTAAGAATTTTTAAGAGCAGTGCTCCCCACTGCTCCTCCATCTCTTTTGCAGAGCACCAAGCTTTATCCTTCATCTGTTACTCATGATGGCAAAGCTTGGAAACTATTTATTTTCTTCCTCCCCCTTTTGTTACATTACAGAGAAGAGCATCCATTACAAAGTATTTTTTAATCCCTATCTTACAATTCAAGTAGTATGATACCGTAGACCTGGCCACTGAAATAATTTCAGAGAGCATCCTCAGAAGAGCCATAACTTTGCAAAGCTGAACCATCAGTCTTCAAAACTCAGGCAAAAGGTAATCAACTGTGTGTAATTTTAAAATAAGCAGAGAAGGAAATATTTTAATTCATCAACTTGAATGTTTGAATTTATCACGGGGTTTACAGAAAGCAAGGTAGGAAAAAAAGACAAATTACTGTTCTGAATAAAATCCCCAAGGAAATAAACAACATTTAACAGAGCTCAATTTTCATTTGTCTTTGAAATAATGCATACTAAAATAATAATTAAATGCCCTAAAGATTTCTATGGTAGCTGTTAATAACCATACCATGAACCATGTAGTAAATTTGTGCTTTAAGATTCCGTAGCAGTAGTTATGTTGGTTTGCTGGCCTGAAATAACCATGGTACAAACCCATAGTTATTTTCCTGCTTGCATATCTGCTGTACATGGCTGCCTAGGGGCTGACTTGCAGATCTGCTGCAGCTTTGCAACTGCAGTACCCTTTGACATTACCTTCAACTGCACAGTTTTCCTCTGCTATGCAGGCCAAGCAACCCATGCAATCCCTGCAGCTAGCTTGGTGCCCAGACCAAGCTAGTAAGCCTTACCAACACCTCTGGCTAAAGATCAGCCTGTCCTAACACAGGTCTCTTTCCACACTTGGGAGCACACAAAGATGAATCTTGTAGAAGATCATGACCAACACCCATAGCTGCATAAGCACTCCAATACCAGGTGCTCCTTGTGTCTCTCCTGTTGTCTCTTGTTCCACACCACAGCTGGGACTTTGAGGCTGGGTAAGAGCCAACAGCACTGTGGCAATACAAGTGACAGTGATGGAAAGCTTAAAATATTGAGGAAAAGAAAATGAAAATTTAACCTAGCATTTTGCAGGCATCACCCTCCTGGCTTTATGGAAGTGACAAAAATTTTTCCTTAGGATAGTTACTGAGTTTCTCCATCACTGATGATGATGCAGTTTTCTGCCATGGCATTTACCGTCAGTAAAATGACTGTCATTATTTATGCTTCGCTAACATTATGCTCTTAAAGATTGTAACAGAAATACTCCTTACATGCTCTCACCAGCATAACTCAATAATTTTATTTTAAAGTTGCCTTGGAATAACTTTTTTTGATAGATTATGTTTAGCTTTCTTTTTTTCATCTGCAGCTGTGAAAAACTTACTGCTTAATCATAATGCACAGGTTTTGTATATAATAGTTTTATGAAAAGCGATTAGGATGCTTTATTTAATACTATACTTTGTGCATATTAAGAATATTTGCCTATATTCTCACCAAATACTGTGCTTGAAGAGCAGAGCCGCAATAAATTGAAAGCATTTGAAGATGAGTTTATATGTTGATTTACTCTTCGTTTAAACAAATTCACCCTGGGAAGAAACAAAAAGGTAAAGAAAGAAAATAGAGATGGTATTGACTGTAGTAATTTAAGGAATGACAAAAAGTCAACATAATAAAACAGAAGAAACCTCAGCTAAAATGCTATAGCAGGACAGATTCAAATATATGACATAACCAAAGTAATCCAAGAGTGGAATGCTACGAACATATACAAAAAAGTCTGTCCATTTAGACATTCTCAAAAGGCTAGTTCAACACTAAGCTGCCAGATTAGAGCTTATTTTAATTCTAACGTAAATGTTTTAAGTAAGAAAAAGGTGTGACTAGACCTTATGTTGCCTTTAGCACAAGATGAATTTCAACCTTACAGCAAAATGTGGAGAGAAACTGGCATTCTTTAAAATGTCATCCTGCTCATCCTGCTAGATCCAGCCACCACCTTCTGTTAGGCAAAAAGAAGCCAAAAAAACCCACCAAAACCTATGTCCAATTTTTGCAGGTTTTTATTCATGGGAGGAAAGGGAAGTGTAAATCAGTAGACTAATTAAATGTGTTAGAAAGAAAGGTAGCATAATGAGAATGGCATTCCTCCCAAGTAAATGCTAAGTTGGGCTGTCTTGGAAATGCCTCTTTCTCCAGCCTGTGTTGTGGCAGGTCATCCATTCTCCCCTGGCTCAGCCTTTGATACCCCTCGGCTTCCCACTCCCCCAGCAGACTCAGTACCCTTTGCTAACTTTCTGCCCAGTAGTGGGGTAAAAGCTGGCCTGAGAAAATATACACTACTCTTCATACACAGTTTCTTCCATGTAAAAATAGCATCCACCTGAAATGCAATTAAGTAATTCTGATAAAACTATCTAAAACCAAGTGTTCTGAGCAGCTCAGTTTACATAACAGAACTGTTATCAATTACTTTCACTGGGGGACTGCAGAATTAGTAATCTCATTTTCCAGACCATACACCTCCCCTCCCCCCTCAGATTGTACCAAAAGAAATATTTGCTTTACTCTCTCCTGGATTCCTTTTGCAATTGCACCTCTGCACCCAGAGAACATCACAAGGTCAGTCATGATATTTCAGAACAGAATTTGAAGCAAAAATGCATCTTGGCTCCAAATAATCTGATTTCATTGAGATACTCTGACCTTTCTTATTTGATGTGGCAGAAAGAACAAGGTAGTGTCCCAAAATACATAAGCCTGGACAAAACAAACTGCAAAGGAATTCACATTTAGATGACCACCTAGGCAGCCTTATTCACAAAGTAGCACTTTGTGAAGTCTGTACCTTCCATTGTCAAAAGAACACAGATGAAGAAATTTTGAACCTAAGTCAATAGATGCATTTGCTGCGACTCGACAGTGTTGGGATTTCACTAGGTCTAGATGTAGTATTGTTTCCTGACACACAATAACAAAATACATTGAAACCTAATGAAAGCAGTCACTTGCCATTATTGGGGTGGGGAGAAGACTTTGAACAGCAGAAGAAATGGAGTTCATGCTTAATACTTCTTTTCTTTGAAGCACCAGCTATTTTACAAATCACAGTTTTGGAATAGGTACTATTTCACATTACCTATAAAGACCTACAACACATGAGAAAGCGATGACCCTACCTGCTGATTTCCAAAGCCCTTGGGGGAGCACACACAGAGGCAGCATTCAGACACAACAAAAAAGCTGAGGCCCTTTCTATGAAGGAACACTCAAGAAATCAAGGCACAGAAATCAATGAGAAGACCTACCAAGTTTCCATGATGATTTTCACACGCATCAGTGAAATGGCATTAAATTCCCACAGCTTTATTCTCTTTACATCTCCTATCACCAAGAATTGTTTCTGTTAAGAAAACATGATAGGAAGGCAAAATGTGTCTGTACAGCCACAAACAATACTTACAGAGTAATTTATCTATCCAGTCTATAAATTCATGTTCACATATTTCACATAATCAGGTGGCATGACATGCAAATCAACATCATCTTGACACAACCTGGGTATTTAATATAATTAGAAAAATAATCAAACCTGCTTTTACCCATTTTATTTGTGTGGAATTAATTTTCTTAGTTTTTTTTTTTTTAGAATGATAGTTATTGCAGAAAAATCTAAAACAAATATGCTGTTGCTGACAGCAACCACCTACTTTTACAGAATGGAAAAGTTTTAAAACAGTTACTTCAGAACTCCACATGTGGGTGTGTTTGCTTAGGTGTGAGAGCACACTTGGTTCATCAGCTGCAAGTATATCAGCAAACACACCTGCTGTTATTAAATCCTGCTACACATTTCAAATTAGCAGTAAAGGCAGGAAGACTTCACCTTCACCAGGCAACACCTATTTCAGTTATTGTAGCACAACAATGCTCAGAAATCAAGTTTTAAAATACTACTCTGAAACATGAATGTTAGCAAGCGTCAATCCTGGAAGTCTTGAACAGATCTCAGACCAATGCCTGATGTCCCAGGCAGTTCCGACGCTCAGGTGTGAAACAGAGGCAGACTTGGTCTCCTCTTTATTAGATCTATGTCTTTCCCCAGCAATCTTGTACAGTAAGAAGTATTACTTCTAAACAGAAAAACAAGCAACTTGGCTTTCAAATTATGAAACTTAATTTTGAAAAAGGAAAAGTACTCAACACTGTAAGCACAATCATGTACTTTTCAGAATAAATCTAAGCTGATTCAGCAAAACATAGTAAAGTTAATTCAAACATAGTCACATCTGAAATGACTACATGAATAATTTAAGGCAGCCCAGCACTTTTGCAATGGAGTAGAATCATAGAATACTTAGGGTTGGAAAGGACCATAAGATCATCTAGTTCCAATTCCCCTGCCATGGGCGCACTAAACCATGTCACCCAAGGCTCTGCCCAACCTGGCTTTGAACACCGCCAGGGATGGAGCATTCACAGCTTCCCTGGGTAACCCATTGTACCTCACCACCCTTACAGTAAAGAACTTCTATCTTATATCCAATCTAAACTTCCCCTGTTTAAGTTTGAACCCATTACCCCTTGTACTATCACTACAGTCCCTAATAAATAATCCATCCCCAACATCCCTATAGGCCCCCTTCAGATACTGGAAAGCCGCTATGAGGTCACCACGCAGCCTTCTCTTCTCCAGACTGAACAGCCCCAGCTTTCTCAGCCTGTCTTCATACGGGAGGTGCTCCAGTCCCCTGATCATCCTCGTGGCCCTCCT
>WYDI02031772.1:0-16265 GCA_009867235.2 Psittacus erithacus | reverse complement strand
AAAGTTCAGCTGCAGGACACGTTCTCACCATCACTGCTGATGCAGTAGCTACGATCCATCTCTCTTGACAGCATCCGAGCAGTTCTTCCTCCGGATAACAGGAATGAGCCATGGTACTTCCGTACCACTCTTCTTCCTATTTCAAGGATATTGCCCTAGGAGAAGCACTGTATCTTATCTCAAGGTTGCTCTAACAACACAGTCTCTGAGCTGAGCTTTGTGAAACCATATTTCTTCATTTTTCCCCAACCTCAGTTATTTTCCTACAGTACATCAGACTGGTAGCAGAAACAAAATCATGTATTTGATTTACAGAAAGAAAAAAAAAAGTAAAACAGACAGGCCCTGAGGCAATGATATGAGAGCATTTTAGCAGCCCTAGGCCCTGCAGGGGATTATAACAGGGGGGCATAGTCCTTCTTTTCTCCTCTGATCAATAGCTGCTCCATATGCATCAGGTCTCCTTTTCAGATAACCTACTTTGAGGGCAGCTGGAGCTCGCTCTTCGGCCCCAGTCTGCTTCCCAAGGTTATGGATGTGAAGCACCATGAGAATAAGCTGAATAAAAAGGCTGGATGAGTGATTGTGTGCCTACAAGGGGCCATAGAGTGTGAACTGTCTTTCCTGTTTCTAAAAATATCTCTGTTATATGTAATCTTGCCTCTGGTACTCATGAGGCCAATATGTATGTATGCTGACCCATTTTAGGAAGAACAGATGGTTGCTTCCCAACAAATACTTTGTTCCAGAACATGTTATTTCCTACTGGTTTATGAGCTGAAGGATGCTGTGTCCACAGACAAGTAAAATTTTACTTCTGATGAATGCTCAGCATATCACAGTTTTAAAATGTTGGAGAGCAAAATGAGGTTTTTTTCTGTCTCCTGTGTTTTCTACAGAAGGCATAATATTTAACATTGTCTATCTTCAAAACCATCAGCTAGTACCTCCTGAGCCTTCCTTACACAGTGTTACAGCATACGTTTTTGAAGCCAGTCAACTTCTGAAAATGTAGGTAATGACAGTTATGAATGTTCGTACCACAGCAGAGAGATTTCCACCTCCACTTTCTCAGTTTGGCAGGAGAAGTATTCCCTAATTTGCTTGGTGCAATGAAAGCTGCCTTATCTCTTCTTCAGTCTTATGAAATCAATGCCTGTTAAAGAGCAAAGCATGTTATGGAGCTTGAGATTTGGTGATGATAAAGGCCTGTATTTTCCATTTAGGCAACCATGGCCACTATTTCTCTGGTACCCAGCATTTCACAAATGCTGTGACCAGCAGCAGTGGTGAGAGAAAGAGATTTTGTTCCTCATGAGTCCAATCTCAGGAGCAGCTAGTTACCATCCTGAGAGGTTTTTTTAGCATGTAGATCATCTGATTTATGTTAGACTGAATAAATGTATTTACTGCATCTCAGTAGTGATAATGGCAGCTAAAATCCCCAGCTATGTGAGATTGCACCTTATTTCTACTAGGGATGGAGAATTTAATGAAATTGTTTAGCAGATGAAGCACTATAGAGATCCCTTTAAATAAAATGAATGGCTTTATCTAATACTGTTCTGCTGAGATGGAAGGGAGCAAGTATATCGAAAGGCATCATGTTTAATCTCATCATTTTCATGTACTAAAAGCTTTCGTGAGTTATTAGGTGAAGCTATTTGAGTGGAAAATATGTACATAACAGATGAATATTTCAGTCAAGTATGTTATTTAGTTTTTGAGAGGGCAACATTACTTATGATCCTGACTAGAATGATGGATGTACTCAAAAAGGGTTAAGCTGAAGCCACTATTATATGAATCACCTACCAAAGTCAAATTGCACTGGAAACAGGTGAAATGTGTAGAATGTGAGAATTACTGTGTGCTTGAAAATATGAAAGGAATCTTATAAGAATGCTTTTCTGTAGCACCAAAGAGCCATTTCGGTGTTAGAGACAAAATATAACTTCCACCAGCTGGGAAAACATGGCAGAGTACTTGGACTATTTTTTTTTTTTTTTTTTTTTAAAGCTAAAATTTCCACTTTTTGACCTTAGCAAACATAATATTTCTGCCATTATTCTTGCACTAAGTCTGGCAAGTCATAGTGTTAGTCTAGCACTGTCTGCATCTGCATCTCCCGGTGGTGATAAATACGAGATGTCGACTAGTGGCAACAGAGGATAAATGTGAGCTGTATAGGAGGACAGTATGAACAAGCCCAGGGCTGAGCTCAGCATATGTAACTGTGCACAAGCCCTGTCTGCATGGTGATGGATGCAGTTTATTAAAGCAAGCCATTAGTAGTAGCTGCCGTGTTTGATTAATTTAATAACAGACTGAACAAAACGTATGGCAGTGTATGTGAAGATATGTATTTGGCAGAGGCTGTATATAGATAAACACAATGTCTTTGACAGTCTGAAATCTGTTAATGCTTTGATAGATTAAAATTATCTGTGGAGGATGAGGAATACATTAGGACCACTTTTATAGGAGAAACAATGCCAGAATGCATATAAAGAACCTGTGATTCAGTTTCTGTTATTTTCCATTGTTTTTGATACGCTTTTCTATTGATATGAAAATAAAACCTTTATAAGTTCATATATTCCTTTCAGCACAATCCTTCTCTTCTCTTCCCCTGCCTTTGCAGCATCTGAAGTCTATGCTATAGTAGGCAATTTTTCTGTGAGGAATGCAAAGCATAGATGGACCCATTTTTACCTGAATATGCCGGGAGTCGTGTATAAAACCAGATTTTATTTAGGATTTAAAACACCAGAAGAATATCTTACCTACCACACCTGTTCATGGCTTTTTACTGGAGAGAACTATGAGCTTTTTCTTCAGTGCTTCCCTGCTATCTTTTTTAGGATTATTCTGTCTCTATGCTGGTACTGCTCTGTGAAAACAGTTCTAGCTTCTGCCAAGTCTTTTTCTAGTGAAGCACAAGTTGTGGCTCTGTTTTTAAGACTCTTAAGCTTTGTGCTTAAACCTGTGGTGCATTTGAAGAATACAAGATTATTCTTTTCTTGCTTGAAGTCCCTTCCCCTCTCATCACATCCCTGGGTGGAATAAAAGCTCGTCTTGTATAAAAACTAATTTTGCTTCATTGATTTTATTTACAGTGGTTTGTTTACTGCATGACATCACTCTAGGACAGCTTAAAAAATTATCCTCATGTACATGTAGGTTGATGTTAGGTGTGGGAGGTCAGACCTGCGGAGAGGATGGCATGCCTGAAATGCTGCCTTATTGTTGTGGTTCCATCACTGACTCCTGTCTCTCCAGTGCTTCATATAGTGGGTGAGTTTCTTCTTTCCACCTCATGTTTTCTTGGCGTTACTGATTTTGTAGTATTTTACCATTAAATTATTCCAGTTTGTTCACAGTTTAACATGACTGTAATATATGCAAGGCCAAAATTTAGAATGGACACAGCTGACAAAAGATAGAGATGGATGGGATGCATCAGTTATATAATTCTTAATAGAATCACAGACTGGTTTGGGTTGGAAGGGACATTAAAACTCATCGAGTTCCATCTTCCTGCCATGAGCTGGAACACCCTCCCCTAGACTAGGTCGCTCAACGTATCAGCTAACATGAAGTAGCTACCCTTTTCTGGTTTTATTCTGAGGGAAAAGGTGAATATTGTTGCAGAGATTTCCTGTTTATTTTTAATGAAGATAATGCAGTTTTTGCCCTGCATTTTGTGTCTGGCGAGTAAGACAAAGATAAACAGTGTAACCAGAGAAAAGGAAAAAAAGTATTTCTATTGCCTCAGATTGATCCAAATGAAAATCGGATTTCTGAAATTGCACACAGGAAAAGTTGTACTTGATCAGTCTAGGAATTAGAGCCTGTATAATGATTCATAAGGTTTTACATGATTCCTCCTTTAATAATTTGGTCACATGTTTTTTTATGTGGTTTCTTTTGTATGGTTGTTTTTTTGTGATTTTGTTTTTGTTGGGGTTTTTTTGGTGTTTTGTTTTGTTTGGTTTTTTGTTTGGGTTTTTTTTTGCTTTGTGAAGAATAGATGGGATTTACAACTAATGAAAAACTTACGGTGCTTGGTACTTTCCAACTGGAGAAAATGGAGTTATGCCATGAATAAACTGAGGCCAAAACTATTTTAACTCATTGGGATGTTAGGGGTAAGGAGCCTTTAAACTGTCAAACAGAAACAGTCAAGTATACAGCACTGACAATAAAATGAGGGAGTGGGGGGAAATAAAAGAGAAGATAAATACGTTCTCCTGGCCTAACTTCTCTCTGAAAAAAAATTACAAAGAAATAACCCCTTCTCTCCACCTCCCCCCCCCAAAAAAAAAACCCCACCAAATCCTTGTATCTACTAATTAAAGGGTATATTATGAAAACTCTTCTTACTACTGTCTGTTTATTAAATTAACTGGATTAGAACCTGAATATCAGTTTAAAGACTTAATTGAAAACCTCTTAAACTGTATTGGCAGCCCTTCAGGACCAGGTTTAATTCTGGAAGCCTCTTCTGTATCCAGGGACAAACAGGTAGGAGGTGGTGAAGGGCAATAAACAGGGATTTTTGGCATGACCTGGGTGCCTGAATAGTAGTTGGCACACATGAATCCAAATCAAAACAGGCAGATGACGTCAACAAAAGCCATTTTTACCATTGCCAGCTACAGAAAGATACAGGTCTGCTGCTCATGGGTTGTGTTGACTTCTTGAAGTGGGTGGCATACATACAAGATGAAAGTAAATACACACAAAAGGTATTGTTCAACACATCCTAAAAGTAGATGCTTCTGAGGTGGAGAGCCATCGAAGCATAGCGTTTCAAAGTATTCATCATTTCTGAGGGCACTGATACTATAATTGTAAAAGACTGTATAGATGCAGGTGGATCCATAGCTCATACAGGAAAAAAAAGCAGAGGGCCTGATTCAACAAATAGTTATTAGTAAGTATGATGCTTATTGACCTGGGCGGTTTGTAGGGGGGGTGTTCCTATGTAAATGCCTGCTGCAGGAACATAGCGCTAGTGTTAGTTTTTCAGCTATTAAATAAAATAATGAGCCTAGGAAAGACAGGTAGCAGTAATAATGCAGGGGGAAAATAATGACCCCCTCAGGATAGAAAGAGAAATAGACTAACCCTTTTTGTATTTGCATGCAATGTATACTGGCATTTGTGTTCTGTAGAAACTGTTTGTTGAATTTGACAGTAACTAAGAAGCAGTGTTTAAACTAAAACTTGAGTGTGACCTCATTTTTTTCCCATTTCTTTTTTATAGCCGCTGAAACTACTCATGGTATAGAAGCGGATTATGGGAAATCATATTGTTGTCTTTAAAACTGTTAACACTCTGTGAGATCAGCAAGGCTTGGAACTTTTGATTTTCTGTTTGTGTGTAAAATAAAGCCATCACTGTATGGAATGTGCACCCAACATAACAAAACAAAGAGTCTAGAAATACAAAATCAAGTCAGAATTGTAAATAACAGTGTTTTTTTAAAAAAACTTTTGAAAATATCTGAGTCATCCTTGGTTTTGCCTGTCAGATTAATGCCTCATGGAGATATTAATGGCTATTTTGCATTTGCTGTATTTTTGCCAGCTGTTTAATTTGTTTTGTCATTTCTTTGGCTTTTGTTGTGGTTTTGCCTTTTTGTTATGTTTGATAAACATTTTGTTATGAGATGTCATGTTGTTTCTTTCCAACTTTATGGCGAGCTAAAACATAGTTCAAGTCCCAGGCTCAGCAGAGGGCTGGAAGGCAAGTAGAAAGGGCTGAGATGGGGAAGTCTTGCTGTTGGGCTAAGCTTGCTGTTTGCTAAGCTGATATGTGGAAGCTTCTTCCTCCATCTGGCCATATGTAATCCCAGCCTTTTTCCTCAGTCCTGGGGAGAGCAGGACTGGAAGCTGAGCCTCATCATCTGTGTTTTTCAGTTCTTGGGTATGCTGGAGTTTTGCTTTTACTGGACGATATGCAATGGCTTTCCTACCCTTCTACAAGAAAGCTTGTTCAGTTCTGATGAGACTAATCTCTTAATGTGAAGAGAAAGGATGGGGACTGCATTTCTGTATGGTTTACTACCAAATGCTTGTGAATAGAGCTTGCAGGTTCAGCCCTCTGGCAGAGGAAGGTACCCGTGCAATTAGATACTATGTCTTCTAGGCATACAAGGCAAGGTCTATTTAGGGCTGCAAGAACTTTACAAGGGCACTTGTGTTTCATGGAAAATAATTTGTGATTTATGATGGGGACTTATTTAAAAACCCCTCACACACCTTAATTTAAAATCACCAGATTCATACTGCTTTCTTTATGGGGAAGGTTGTTTATTTTGTGAAGCAACCCACTGAAATAGAGTCATGTGTGGAGGAAAGATGTTTGTTGGTTTTTGCTGCAATTTTGCCTGCTGTTCTCAGTATCTGCTAAATTGTGAAATTCAGTTAAATCATTTCAGTCATCTCTTGGCTGCAGGAAATGTGTAACTTGGAGACATAAAGAATTATGAATTTGATGAAGAGTTAAGTATCAGTCATGTGAATGTTTTATACAATTTCTGCTGACTTTGTTACAGCCAGATGATGCGCTCAGTTTTACAGGGCTTCCAGAGAGATCGATTAATATTTCTTTAAATATTAAAAACAAAGAATGCAAGAGGGTACTGAGGAGTATCTAAAAGAGCAAAGAAGCTCCAAGGAATGCTCTTCAAATTTATTTCCTCTTTTCCGACATTGAAATCTTGTTGAAGTCACTCAGCATATTGGCTTCCATAGATTCATGCAGGAAATGTTCTGAACTGAATTATGAGCATATTCCCAAGTTCTGCCTGAGAAAATACAAAAATTACCTTGAAAGCACTCACCTATTATTTTTCTTGGTAAGATTTTGGAGAAATATTTTTCCAGTTCTGAACAATAGAGTTCTTTACTTTAAAAGGGCTTTTTGGAAGGCAGGATAGGTGTAGGCTGTTGTCTGCATGGCTGAACTAGCTGCAGTTATAAAATGCCAATATATGGCACTATCTTTTGCCAGTAAGCTGTTTGGAAAAAAAATAACAGGAAATATTCTGTCAGGAAAAACAAATGGAGCAAAATGCAGCTGTGCATTATGTTATAATGCCTCAGAAATTAAACATGAGATTAAAATCCTCCCCGTTCCTGTTCTCGAGCTGTTCAAATGCTATTGTTATTACAGATGTTGAAGGAGATGAAGCAAACAGCTATGGGTGTTTGTTAATTTGTAAGTTATATTTGGAATTTATATGCCAAATATATATATGTTTTCTGCATTTTGGGTGCTTTTTACCATGTGTCTGTTTGGGCCATTACAAAGTATCCTGTAATAATCTCAGTTTAAGACTATTTGTGCTACCCACCATTTATCTCTGTCTCAGTGCAGCAGTATGCAATCTCTTAGTTTTGCTTTTGTTTTAAGCCAAAGTGGTACCCTCACTAAGTTTACAAATGACACTAAGTTGAGCAGGACTCTTGATCTGCTGGAGGGTAGGAAGGTTCTGCAGGGGGATCTGAACAAGCTGGGTCGATGGGCCAAGGCCAATTGTATGAGGCGCAGCAAGGCAAAGTGCCAGGTCCTGCACTTGAGTCAAAACACCACCTTGTAATGCTATAGGTTTGGGGAAGTGTGGCTAGAAAGCTGCTTGACGGAAAAGGACCTGGGGTGTGGGTCAAGAGAAAACAGCCTCAAGCTGTTCCAGGGAAATATATCTTCACCAAAAGGATTCTCAAGCACTGGAACAGGCTGCTCAGGGAAGTGGTGGATTCACTGTCCCTGGAGCTATTTAAAAGACACGTACATGTGGCAGTTAGAGACATGGTCTAGTGGCGTACTTGGCAGTGCTGGGCTAAAGAGTGGACTCAATGATCTTAAAGGTCTTTTCCAACCTTAACAACTCTGATTCTATTATTTCATCCAAAATGGAGTCCATGCAATGTATAAACCCCACTTGATGGGCAAACATTGTTCATGAGCAGCTAAGAGCCTGCCTCCTTTGTCTGGAGAAACCACAGCATTGACAGCAGCCAAAAGAGATGGTTCACATGTGGCAGTAAATCAAAATGATTTGGTCAGTAACTTTTTAAGAAAATATTACAGGACAAAAGCTTATCATTTCAGTAAATAGCATCACACAAATATCCAGTATCCATACATTACACACATTTACCAGCTGGTCTTGGAGGACTGCAGCTTAGTTTAGTCTGATCTGTAGGACAATAGATTCTGTTCCTTTGGTGGGTTGGATAATAATAAAATGGAAAAAATCTCCCTTAATTGTAAGCATACATTCAGAGCCATACATGTAAAAAGTATTGTATGTAGCTGGAAAACATTAAATCGTAAGCACTCTGTGAAAGTATATGATTGTCAAACAGTGAGCCTGAAATGTGAACTTCCAGCAACTTTTCTCTTAAATACTGAGAATATTTTGCCTCTTTTGTTCTCGTTTCCCAAGTGGTGAATTTTTTAATGCTTCCATGAATTTTAGATGAAGTCTACTTAAGTGGTGGACAGGTGTAACTTATCAGGAGACAAATGGGGAATAGCACAATCATTAATCACAAAGCAGAAGCCCTGGGCATGGAGTCAAAGTGCATTGTCTGCTAAACAGTTTTCCACAGATTACTTGATAACGATATTGAGATTGATCACATAGTACTGATCTTTTAGGCGATATGAGCTGACCCACTTTTAAAGGGGGTTAATCTGCAATTTCTCCATAGCAAATAGAGATATTGGCTTGTGTAATGTAGTTTACTAATAAGATTCCAAACATGCACAACCTTAACCCTATTTAGGAAGAAAATGTGATCAATTCACTTAGTCCTCTTTTCTACAGGGAAGAAATGTTTTTTGCAGGTAGGCTTTCAGACATTAGTATTACTATACTGAAGAAATATATAGTGAATGAAAAAGGTGTAAAGACCCCATTACAGTAAACAATATGCTATAGAACAATACCGGATCCAACCCACTCCCCAGTCTTAATAGGCAAAAAAAGGGTTCATTGGGGCAACTAGAGCTTGTTGGTGTACACTGAGTTTTACTGTAAAGCTGTCTAGTTTTCCATATATGGTTCCTCATGAAGACAGGAAGCTGGGTGTTGTCTTCTCACTAACAGTAAGAGGACATCCTTCCTTGCCAAATTGTTAAGTCCCTGCTACAGTGCATGGTGGGCTGTAAAATTTAACTGTTGGCAGAGCAGCACACATTTTCAAAAATGAATTACTGAAGTATCTGAACAATTTTAGCACATGTTAAGTTATAGAATGATTTGGGTTGGAAGGGGCCTTAAAGGTCATCTAGTTCCAGCCTGGCCTTGAGCACTTACAGGGATGGGGCAGCCACAGCTTCTCTGGGCAACCCTTGCCAGGGCCTCACCACCCTCATGGGGAAGATCTTCTTCCTTATACCTAATCTCAGTCTTCCCTTTGTCAGTTCAAAGCCATTTCCCCTTGTCCTGTCACTACAGGCCCTTGTCAAAAGCCCCTCTCTAGTTTTATTGTCAGCTCCTTTAGGCACTGGAAGCTGCTCTAAGGTCTCCCCAGAGCCTTCTCTTTTCCAGGCTGAACAAGCCCTGCTCTCTCAGCCTGTCCCCATAGCAGAGGTGCTCCAGCCTCGCACCATCTTCATGGTCTTCTGTGGACTGGCTCCAACAGGTCTCTGCTCCTCTTGCGTTAGAGTCTCCAGAGCTGGACGCAGCACTGCAGGAGGGGAATCTCACCAGAGCAGAGTGAAGGGGGAGAATCCCCCCTTGGTCATGCTGCTGGGAATGCAAACCAGGATACAGTTGGTTTCTTGGCTGCAAGAGCTTGCTGCTGGGTCATGGTGAGCTTCTTGTCAACCAACACCCTGAAGTCCTCCTCCTCAAGGCTGCTCTCAATCCATTCTCTACCCAGCCTGTATTTGTGCTTGGGATTGCCCCAGCCCAGGTGCAGGACCTTGCACTTGGCCTTGTTGAACTCCATGAGACTTGCATGGTGCCACCTCCCCAGCCTGTCCAGGTCCCTCTGGATCCTATCCCTTCCCTCCAGCCTGTCAACCATGGGTTGACATGACAGCTTGGCTAACTTGCTGAGGGTGCACTTGATCCCACTGTCCATGTCACTGACAAAGATAATAATCAGAAACATTATTAGATTAAAGACTCAAAGTATATTAGATTATTAAAACCTGGATTTTTAAGAAGTAAAGTGTTAATGAGAAGATGATGATGTTAACTTATGGTAGCCATAGCAACCTAGTTCTTGCTTTTCTAACATTCTGGTCTTTCTGTTTTTGAGGGGAGGGGGGAGGGAACAGTTTTTGTTGTATCACAAGCAAAGTTTACTCTGCTGAGATTGTGCTTTGTTCTAGTTTTTCTGTAGTCAGATCATGCAATATCCAATTACTTTAATCACCAGGAGGAGTAGCTCAGGGAAGGCAGTAGACCTAAAGGAGCAGTTTGAAAACTGGGAGTTGAGCAATCAGTTCCCTGCTGTTATTTATAAGATAAATTCCAAGAGGCCTGGCTCTCCCAAAACATTCAGTCAGAGATTTCAGATTCCTAAACTGTTGTTGTGTGTGTGTTCTGGGGGCCATGTAAAGCACAAGTACGATATTGCTTATGAGTTTAACAACTAGAGTTCTTTTTTTTTTTTTTTGATCTTCGCCAACGTGTTTTTCCTGCAAAATGCTATAATACTTAAGAGAGAAATCTTGCTTTCAAGAGATGGTGATTTTAGAGCATGTAAGGAGTCTGTACTGAGTTGGACCTATGTTCAGTAGGTGCCTGAAGATTTGACCTGACTTCTGGAGCCCCTTCAGGTTGCAACAGCCCATTGTCTTTTACAGGCACTGTCTGTTGCCAGTTGGTGCTTGGCGGGTCTGGATTTGTGCAGACAAGGCTGACAGCATTTCACAGCAGGTCTAGCTTTGTAGCTCTCCTAACGTCAAAAGCGCTGTTTTGGTTTGTGAGAAATTGCTTGCTCCAGTCCGTTACCATGCTCCCTCGCCCAGCTCTTTGCTGGAGCGGCTTGGGAAGAGCAAAGCGCCCTGGGTTAGAAACCTGCTCTCATGCTGCCACCTGCCGACGCAGTGAAGGAATCTCAGATGGGGACCAGCCTGGCCTGGATGTAAAAGCTGTGTTTTCTTTCTGCGTGTTTCTTTTGGAAATAGCTTCAAGCAATTAATTGAAGGTTCTCAAGAAATCAATTAAAACTATTTTTCCTGCAATTAATGAAACAAAGATAAGCAGCCTCTGCCACGGTTAGAGGTGTGTGTTCTGTACAATCAGCTCTGCTTTCTTTTTCTGTATTTTTTCATTTTAATTATAAATAGAAAACAAAAAGATCACTGCAGCAGGACAGAAATAACCAATTTGTCCCCAGTTAGTCGGGTTTTGGTCACCATAGAAATGAAAAGCTCTAAAAAATGCATCTAGAGATAGCTATTTCAGAAAGGCAAACTATTAATTGTGACTGTCTTAAGCACACTAAACAGACATATAGAAGATACACATAGCTAGCTCCAGGTATGGTAGTTTTTATACTGCTTTAGAATAAATTCTGCACATCAGCTTCTAGCAAGACAAAAAAGGGTAAGCCTGTTCCCCATGTGTGCTGGTAGCCCTGGGCTCAGAGAGTCTGGAAGTACAGCTCTGCTAACAAACTGCTTTTCAAGCATTCGCTTCTTGGAATGCAGCAAGTAAGATGTCCTGTTAAGCCAGGGTATAAATGGTCCAAGTATAAACTGAAAAGAGAAACTTCAGTGAGAAATCTAATATTTTAAAGGAACGTTAAAATGTTAAGTTGGCTGTTGTTAATATTAAGATGTTCAACTTGAGTTGGCTGTCACTTATATTTTACATTCTAAATTCTAAAATAAGTAAAATCTTTTTTTAATAGTTTACAAAATAATGTTAGGTTTATTCTTTGTGTATTCTGTATTCTAATTGCCAGTGCAAAATTCATACCTTAATTAGTAGAGCAGCACCTACTGTATATGGGACTGCTTGGTTGTTGTTACTTGAAATAATATGCCTACCTGTTGCTTTTATTGATAATTGATATTTTGATCTTTTTTTCTAACTGGCAAAAATAGACAAAATACTATTAATAATATTTTTTTTAATAAAGAATTTGAAGCGTTCTGCTTTGTTAGGTGATTCACCCGAAACCATTTCCCAAATTACATCAAAATAGAGATGAGCCCTGTTTTTTTACCTGTAAGACTGTTTTAATATGAGAATGTACTTTAATGTGAAAAAGGAGAAAAAGCTGTAGTCAGGTAGCTGCCTCTTACACCCAAACCAACCAAGTAAGAGGCTGGGGCTACTTTTCTGTGCCCAGGCTGTAATAAGTCAGATTCCATAACAGTTCTAAACCAGTTTCACCCCAAAAGTGATTATTTTTATGTAGTAGTGGTGAATAAAAAAATCCCATCATGACAGTAGCAGGTGCTTTACTGTCTCACCCATGAAAAAACAAGGCAGCAAAAAATGACTGTTGAGCCACACCAGCCTCACAACCCCATGCATAGCCCTAACCTTGGCTTCAGCCAGCTGCTCCCCTGAGGATGGCTTGGGAGGCCCAGCTACAGCCCTAGGGCTGCCAGTCTCTGCGCCCTAGCAGAAGCACTTGAGGAGACTGGCTTTAAACCTCATCTTCTTTTGCCCTCCCTTGCCAGAGTGTTTGAAGCCCTAGGTTCCTGCCTGCTAGCCAGGTGATTTAGTGCTGGGCTGTAGGATTTCTGCAGTGTAGCTGCTTCTGGTGATTCATAAATATGCTTTTTCTCTAGGGGACGGTATGGATGCCTCACTAGAAAAGCAGTCCATGGATGCTGTGGCTTCATGTGCAGAAAACAGATTGTTAGCTCGTTTCACTACATCTGTTTCACCACCTTCCCATCCAGTCTGTACTCACTAGCACTTTTGCAGCTGAGTGAAAAAGGGAAGGACAAGATTAATGTCTCGCTGCAAGGTATCAAGCGTCTCTGCAGTGGAGAAGTTCCTGGTGTTAGCAGTGTTGAGTTTGCAGATAGAGAAAAAAATGCTGACTTAGACCCTGTGCAGATCAGTGTATCCAGTCAGTGATATTGTGCATATAGATTCTGCTGCTCAGTCGGGGTTTTCATTCTTTTGGAAAGGGCAGCTCTCTGTATTAGCTTACAGTGCCATCTAGTGGGCTCTGGTTTTATTTCTCTAGTAGGTAGGGTTCCGTAACACATTTCAAGCCTGTATATGTGCATACATTAATATCAGTACTTCTTTCAGTACACCTCTGCGTCCTTCAGAAGTGATCCATTTATAGATATTTATGCTCACTTCCAACATTTAACGTAGCTGTAAACTGGAAGTTAAAACAAACCATAGAAAAGTAAACAGAACTATATGTTTGCAAGTAGATTGTATGACCAATGTCTTTTCCTTTAATGGAGGCTTCTGAGAGAGACCTTCTAAGTAATTTAGCTGCTTGTTTGCACTTGGAAGTACTGTTCCTATAGTTGTGCATTTTGTTCTCTGGGTATCTTTTTAGATAAGTGGTATAAAAATTCTCTCCTGCCATTGATACCATTTTATGCATTTTGAACTCATGATGTATATATACCATTTTCACATTTCTGAATGATAATCTAGACCCCTTCTTCCTTTTCCTTTTTTCTTTTTCCTTTTTTTCTCCTTTCTCCTTTTTCTTTTTTTTTTTCTTTTTCCTTTTTCTTTTTTCCTTTTTCCTTCTTTTCCATTTTTTTCCTTTTTCCTTCTTTTTCCTTTTTCTTTTTTCCTTTTTCTTTTTTCCTTTTCCTTTCCTTTTTCTTGATGCTTGTTTGGTTACCTCATTGCTCAGGTGGGCTTAAGGGTTTTGTAAGTAAAAAACTTTTTTGTTGTTTCTAACTTCTGTTGGTAACGGATTGTGGAAAAGTAACGTGTGAAACCTGGACGTTCAGGATAAAGTGTGGAATCTGTCATTTACTTTTTTTTTTTCTTTTTCAGCTGTTGGCCCAACTCCCTTGGTTCAGGGCTTTTATTCATACAACAAAAGTATAAATCCTAACTCTAACCCTGGTGGTCCTAACTGAGGAGGTTACTTAAGGAGGCTTTATGGGTGTGCCACTGGCTACTCCTATATATTGTCCTCGCTCTACCTCCCCAGGAGTTGGATGATGGTTTTGGGACCCCTAGTTCTGTTGACCTGAGCCTCAGGCTGTTCAGATGCAGGAATGAGCCACTGGCTCTCCACAGGTGATGCTCACCCCTTTTCCAGAACAGATTAGGACTGCAAGAAAGTCAGCTCTGGGATTTTTCTGTTCTGCTAATCCTACCCTTGCTGCTAGTCCTGTCCAGTATAGTTTTACAGGCAGTATTAGCAGAGCAATTGTGGTTGAGGTACTGATGCTTTCTGTACTGATGCTTTCTGTACTGATTCAGTCATACCATCTTCTCCGTGGTGGTCCCAGCCACTATAGGCAAAAGGAGGGATAACTTTTTTTCAGCGTCGTCTAAGTCTTTAGGTGGGAGAGGAAACATTGCCTGAAAGGATTCTGTGATCCGGTCATGTGTCCTGTTTGCTCTCTTTGTCTTTATATGCATGTGTGCTTGCTCTCCTTTTTTTTTTTTTTCTACTCCAGACACAAGGCAGTGTAAGTGCAGGTGGTTCGGTACACACCATGCTGTTGTGGTGTCCTTTCCATGTTGGGGCCTTGAGTGGATGAATGTTTAAAGCCCTTGGTTATTTCCAGTGTGAATGGGTGAGCACCAGGAGTGCAATTGTTCTCCATGTCTGGGGATTCATGGTCCTCCCCACTGTGCTTAAACCCAGAATTTGTGATACTCCCTAAAAGGCAGGTGCTGTACTATGCCCATGGCCTTTCTCTGAAGAGCATCATCTTGTGGCATGTCCAAGCTTCACAGAGAATCTGGTGAGTTGGCACTGTGATGATTTAGATGGCCTTGGAGCTGAGCCCATGAAGTGCACTGAGGCAGTACCTGGCACAAAGCAGGGGTCATGTGGGGCTTTTGGGCCTTTCAGAGGTAGCAGATGCTTTTCCAGATGCTGACATACACTCCTGAGAGAGTCCTTAAGAGACATCTGCCTGAGCTGTTCTCTGTTCCTGCAATGCTGCTGCTGGTTCAAATGGTGCAGTGAGAGTGGTGATGGGAAATGTTCATGGTGTTTGGAAACAACCTTTTATCTTTCTTTGAAACCTACATCAAATGTATATTTTAAAAGACCTATTCCAAAATACCCTGCCACTTGCTAATTAAAAGGAAGCAAATTGGGAGTTAAGAGAGGCTTCATCTTCACTTGTGCAAATGTGACAGGTAAAGAGAAAGTGAGGACTTTCCTGCCTCTGTGTTTGCAAGTTTATTACAGAAGGTGGAGTACATGATGTTCCCTAGGACTTTTTTGAAGAAGATAAGAAGAATGCAGAGCTCCAAGTGTTAGCATTTTAGATTCATTAAGCTACTATCTTGACCACATGTGAAAACTGTCATTGCTTACTGAGCAGTTAATGTGACCATCAGTTAGGGCACAAACTGTTCTGTCTTTGGAAACCAGCGGAGACAGGACTCAGTATCATTCAGGTGGTCTGAAATTGCCTTGTTTTGCACAACACTGCATGAAGTGACTGAGTCTTAAAGTTGAAAGCATTGCAATAAAGATCTTAAATGGGTCTTGATGTGAAGCAAAGTACAGTAAATGCCTGGAATATGGTAGGAAGAGATAGAATCATAGAATAGTTAGGGTTGGAAAGGACCTTAAGATCGTCTAGTTTCGATCCCCTTGCCATGGGCAGGAACACCTCACACTAAACCATGCCACCCAAGGCTCTGTCCAGCCTGGCCTTGAACACCGTCAGGGATGGAGTATTCACAACTTCCTTGGGCAAATCCGTTCCAGTGCCTCACCACCTCACAGTAAA
Source organism: Psittacus erithacus (assembly GCA_009867235.2). NCBI lineage: Eukaryota > Metazoa > Chordata > Aves > Psittaciformes > Psittacidae > Psittacus > Psittacus erithacus. The sequence goes on along the minus strand of WYDI02031772.1, from coordinate 358 downwards.
GAACTTCTTCCTTATGTCTAACCCGAACTTCCCCTGTTTAAATTGAAGCCCATTACCCCCTGTCCTACCACTACAGTTCCTAATGAAGAGTCCATCCCCAGCGTTCTTATAAACCCCCTTCAGATACTGGAAAGCTGCTATGAGGTCACCACGCAGCTTTCTTTTCTCCAGGCTGAACAGCCCCAACTTTCTCAGCCTGTCTTCATATGGGACGTGCTCCAGTCCCCTGCTCACCCTTGTGGCCCTCCTCTGGACTTGTTCCAGCAGTTCCATGTCCTTTGTATGTTGAGGACACCAGAACTGCACACAATACTCCAAGTGAGGTCTCATGAGAGCAGAGTAGAGGGGCAGGATCACC